>CAUYON010081556.1:0-18849 GCA_963573935.1 Arctocebus calabarensis
AACAAAAAAATAGCCGGGCGCTGTGGCAGGCGCCTGTAGTCCCAGCTACTCGGGAGGCTGAGGCAAGAGAATTGCTTAAGCCCAAGAGCTGGAGGTTGCTGTGAGCAGTGTGACACCACGGCACTCTACCCAGGGCGATAAAGTGAGACTCTGTCTCTAAAAAAAAAAAAAAAAAAAAGAATATTAGTCTGAAAGACCACCAGATTATTTAGCTACCCAAGGGAAAAGTTACTCAAGGTCTGAGTTACAGGCCTTCATAGAGACTTTAGAGGCAAAAGGATCACTTGAGGTCAGGAGTTTGAGACCAGCTTGAGCAACTTAACAAGATCCTATCTACCCCTGCTCCAAAATAGGAAAATTAGCTTGGCCTGTTTGGCACATTACTGTAGTTCCAGCCACTTGGGAGGCCAAGGCAAGAGGACTGCTGGAGGCCAGGAGTTTGAGGTTGCAGAGAGCCATGATGATGCCACTGAATTTTAGCTCCAGAGACAAAGCAAGACCCTATCTCAAAAACAAACAAACAAAAAAAAACCAACAACCAAGGTGATCCTAGTCTCAGGCATTCAGATTTTACCCTGTGTGTCAGGAAAAGACCCCTGAGGGTACCTGAGCACAGTGAAGGCAGTGATGCTTAGGAAGGCCAGAGTTGCCTTAATACAGGAGAGGCCAGGAAGGCAGCAGAGGGAGAACAGGCTGCAGTTATGAGGCATGTGACAGTGACAGTCCAGCCTGTAGGTGATTTAAGAGAACTGAAACAATCTGATACCCTTAAAGAAAAATTAACAGCACTTTGTGACTGAGCAGCCAAAAGAGACCTTTAAGAAGGCTCAGGCGATACACATGGGAGACCATGTGAACAGTGGCCCAAAAGGAGAAGTTGGAAGCAGAGAGCAGACGCTCATTAGGGAAAGACTGAGTTTAGGTGGAGGATTTAGACACACCGCAGGACAGGCATTAAAGCAGGATGGATCAGTTGTGGAAAGGCTCTATGAGCAGTGCCTTATCAACTCATAATAGTATGTGTTCCTAAAAAACAATCTGCACAAAATATAATGGCAACAGTAGCTTCCTTCATGGCCTACATTGAAGAAATATCCAGTGACCATGTATTGTTTTCTGCCCCCTTTGGGCCTATCCATATGGATCTGCAGACCTAACCAAGGCATGGCTTAAGCAACAAAGAATATATTTGAGTCAAATCTGAGTTACTAGGCAGGGGAAACACTTGTGAGTTACCTTGGGATGTGCTCCAGAGAACACAAGAGAGGCTCAAGCTTTTATAGAAAAAGCAGGCATCAAGGCGGGTGGGGAGATTATAAAAGTTGTTTTTCAACTATTTAATTGGTGTGAAATATCTAAAGCAGCCTAGGAGTCAGAGGACTGGTTGTAACACTTGAAAGGGTGGCCTGTGGCTGGGAACCTCCAAGTTCAGCAGGAAGTAGTAAGCACATGTTCTGGCAGTTGTTCAGCCAGGGAGTTGTGACCTCTAGGGTCAGAGGTTTTCTGCAAGGTAAGCTAGAGGCTCAAGCTGAGACAGCCTCCCAGCTCTGTCTTAGATGCCTTAATTAACCCACCGCCACTTTCCTTCATCAGATCCTAACACCAATTTCTTTCACCCCTCGAATATAAAAAGCAAGAATAAATATGGAATTTTAAATGTAAGCCCAAGTTCAATATTTTTCCTCTTTACACTCACATATGTCTTTGGAACCGAAATAAAATATTCCACATAAAACTAATTATTTTTCTTTGCTGAGCAACACATTTATTATTCATTTACTGAAAAACATGTTTAGCACAAAGATATGTAGAAAGATAAAGCATAACTTTTCATATTGTCACTCATTTTTGAAAAAGAGTCATTTCTCAATGTAGAAATGTATAATATGTAGAACTGTATAAATACGGACGTGAAAAACACCTACATCACATTTTTCAGAAATTGGCAAGCACATTTGGCCTTAATAAAAATAAACTTCAACTAGCAGTTTTGGAAACACTGCATTCTGTGAGCTGTATACAGGTTTCTTCTGGAAAAACCTCCATGTTGGTTCCAAATGATATTATCTATAGTCGTAATTCAAAGGAAATGAATATTTAAACCTAGTTGTATGTCAGGGGATAAGCAATAACCATAGGCATTGGTTATTGAGAAGAACTAAGCTCATAAAATAGATAGGCTTTCTTATTGAAAACCTTTAAGATTAAAAGTTAACTCTAGGTGCCTAAAAGCTAACTCAAGGTACACTTGAAAAGTAATCTTATTCATTGGATTAACAATGGATAAATCAGAAGTGATGAAGTTTTCATCACTAAGTTCCTTAGGTTGCCATTACTATCACTATCTTAAAATTTTTGCATTCAGCTTTCAGTGCATATAAATAAGATTAGTTTCTTTTCATCTTTGTGATAGCCCTTTATAAGATAAGAGAATTTGAAAGGGTAAAAAAGTAAGGAAAATAGTAACAAAAGGACCAGTATGTGGAGGAGAGAGATAAATGAATAAACTCATTTAACTCAACTAGCATTCATTAATAATCCAATAGCATTCTACCAGAAGCTTACAGAGCCAGAGGGGGCCACAGGGCCACCCTCTGTTTAGGAAGACAGCATGTTTCTATGTATGAAAATAACAAAAGAATAGCATTTCTAAGGTAAAACAACATGCATAATAGCATATGCCAAAGAGCTGAAACAGTCTGATGTCATCAAAACAGGCAAAAACATTATGTGATCACACTCCAAGGGAGGTGTAGGACTTGTCACTGCAACCCCAGACAGGAGAATAGCATATGATAACTTAAGCGGGAATTTGCAGACTGTTAAAGGGCCAGGAGTAATTCAGAGAAGGTAGGAAGAGCAATGGGCAACTCATGCCAGTCGAGGGAGTGCTGTGAAGCACAGGAGGCACAGGAGTCTGATTCAAGAGCCAGTAAGGAGCCACTGCAGGTTTTCAAACAGGAAAGTAGCTTCAGAAATTCGCAGATGCTGTACATCTATTATGTTGAAACAGTCTGCTAGGTTGAATGAAAATTTGATCAAACTCACATTTGCATGCACAAAGTTTGATCTGGCCTTTCACTCTGGAGGCATTATGATTGACTCGCAATGTGGTTCATATGTTTATGTGATGAAAAGCTTGATTTACAGTTTTTTTTTTTTTTCGGCTGGGGCTGGGTTTGAACTCGCCACCTCCGGTATATGGGGCCAGGGCCCTCCTTTGAGCCATAGGTGCCGCCTGAAAAGCTTGATATAAAAAGTCTATTTAGTCATCTAACAGTCTTGCCTTTTAATGAACTGCCTAATATATATAAGGCATTTATAGTTGACTATGCTGAAATTATTGCAAAGATGGTTCCTCCACATTTATTCCCAAACAGCTAAATAAATTCACATAGTGCTGAATTTAGGACTGAACTGTGTACCTCCACAATTCAGATATTAAACCCCCAACCTCCAATGTATTTGATCTTGAACCTCTTAGCCTCCAAAACTATGAAAAGTACAGAGGGTGCCCCCCCCCAATGTATACACATTTTAAGAGATGTTGTCTGTGGATTACTTTTCAAAGTTGAATTGAAGGTATGGGTGCAGGTCAAGTGTACCAATATGAGCAAAACATATTCATTTTACCTGTAATTTGCACACTTTGGTGGAATAATCAATTTTCCTTCCAACGAGATCTCTTAAATATATATATTGCTTAAGCTACCCAGCCTATGTTATTTTGTTATGGTAGGTAGAGCAAACTGACAAATATTACAGCATCATTAACAGTCTTGGACACGCCACTGATCCTCTCTCTCCATGGTTTTCCCCAAATTTTTCTCAGCTTTTCCTTCCCATGGGTAATGTTTATTGAATGTTTATTTAGCAGCTGTTAAATGTTGTCCATATATTGTCTAACTTAATACTGGTAGGAAAATGTTACAATCATCTCTAGGAAGTGTTTCAAGACAATTTTTTTTTGGAAAAAATTGATAGAAACTGTGCACATTTTATAAGCTGCAATTAGGAGTCTTGTAAATAGTATATATATGTAACTGATTCTGTATCTGATAAGCACAGTGGATGATGAAAATAAAACAGTCCTTGATCACTTTTTATTAAGGATAATCAATAATTTATTTCTCTTTTATTGTCACAATTTCCACCATTATCTAGCTACATGATCAATGTCACTATGGACCACAGGAAGACTGCGCACCTACACTTGTACTGAGACAAAGACAACAGCCATTTATGTGTCCAATGTACAACAGGATGTTAAAAAGAGGTGTGGATTTTATGCGTAAAATGAGATGTGGCACGTGATTTATTATTAACGGGTCTGATTTAAAACGTATTCTAAGCAAGCATAGAAATGTTTTGGCATCGAGTTGCTAGGAAAGTAGAAAATAAGTAAACTAGAGAAATAAATCCGGATTTTAACTTACAATAGGTACATGAAAATAGGAAATTAATTGGCTCCTCGGTATTTTTTATGCAAGTGTTTTTTTTTTGTTGTTTTCTTTCCGTGTGTGTTTTTTTTTTAATAAACGAGTAATATGAATATATCACAAGTTAAAGAAAGATCTTAGCTCCCAAAGGAAGGTACCAATATATGAAAGAAATGAAAAAATTGCCAGGTATTTTTGCTTACAAAAACTTTAAACTACAAAGAGTCACAAAATATATATAAAAACGCCGCATTGAACGAGGCAATCGTACTCTACCCAAACCGGTAGCACCCTCCTAAAATCAGTCTTCTTCTCCAACTGGTCATACGGTGGTGACGGACAGGAAGGCGTTGTGCACCCTGGTGCCGTCCGGAGACTTGGCCCCGTGGGTCATCAGTTCCTGGATGGTCATCCAGTTGTCCAGGATTTTCTTGTTCCTCTTTTTCATCATCTTTTTGTGGCTCAGCTCGAGGATGCTGAGCTCCTTCTTGGCCTCGCCGCCGCTCTGGGGGCTCTCCTTGAGGCACTCGAGGCGGCTGCGCAGCATGAACTCGCGGCGGCGCCGCTGCTCCCGCGCGCGCGCCAGGTGCTGCCGGCGCTCCTCCTTGCTCCAGTAGCGCCCCATCTTCATCTCGCTCATGGTGTCGTCGTCCGTGGTCATGCCGCTGCGCTCCTCCTTGATCTTTAAGGCCCGCTCCTTCAGGATGCGGTCCCGCACGGGCCTCTTGGTGATGTAGCGCGTGCCGTCGCTGCGGACCTTCACCTTCCACTCCATCCTGGGCTCCGCGCCCTTCTGGGCCTCCCTGCACACGCTGACCAGGCTGAGCTGGCTCTGGGCGTACTCCACGGCCGATTTCTGCTGAATCAGCTGCATGTAGCTTTGGTAATGCCGCGCGTGCGCCGGGATGTTGGCGCAGCGGTAGGAGGAGCCGTGGTACGGGGACAGGTAGGGGACGGCTGCGCCTGCCGTCTGCTCGGGGTCGGGGAGCTGCTTGCTTTCCGGGTTACCGCCCGGCTCCGTGCTTTTGGTTTTGGTGGAAGCCGACTCTTTGCCGCTGTGTGCAGAGGAGGACCGATGGGCTGCCATCGTGCTGCTCAGGTTTTTCTTATTGGTGAGGTTGATCATTCTCGGAAGGGAACTGTCCGGGGACCGGTCCACGGTCAGGGGGGTACTTCTGCAGCTCTCCGCCGTGTTGTAAGCGCTGGAACTGTCCTTGTCGGACTTTTCCGGATGTTCCATGATGTCATCCAGTTTTCCCCTTTGCGGGTCGAGGCTGGGGTTGTAATTCCGGAATCCCGCATCGTGCAATGCCCAGATGTCTCCGTACTGTTGGGTCCCTTTCTGGAGCCTGTGGGCCTGCATGATGTTCTGGCACTCAAGCTCAATGTTTCTGAGCTCCTCGTTGAGCAGCTGCAGCTCGTGCTCCACGCCCTCCTGCTCCCCTGGATGGCATTCCACAGTGCTGCTGGAGTAATACAGGTCATACTCTCCGTGGTTGCGAATCTTGCATTTGAGCTCCAAGAGCTGCCTGAATCTTTCACACTCCTCGTCGTGGTTGCCGGTGCAGTCGGAGTCAATGCAATCGCCAGACACGAAGCTCTCATTGTGCTGAAGCTCCACGCTTCCCAGAGTGTCCCGGCTCTGCGCGCGCTCCCCGGCGCTCTTCAGAGATGCGCTGTTGGGGTGCTCCGCCGCGTTCTCCTGCTCCGAGCTCTCATCGTTCCTCAGGCTCTCGTCCGTGCGCCCCACTCCACTGTCCTTCTCGTGGTTGTTAGAGGAGGATGTCGCTGTATCTGTCGTGCCTTCTTCTTCTTCTTGCTTTTTTGGCTAAAAATAATAATAATGTTGAGAGAACAAAGAAAATTAATGGCTTTGAAAAACACGGATTGTTGACAAACTCGTTTGAGGAACAATGCTTCTTGGCGGTTCCTAGAAAGCTGCTTTAATTTCAGTATCCATTACGATTTTAGAAATAATGATGATTAGCTCATAGCAGCTTTGAATGCCCTGAGATAAAGAAAACAAAAGCTGCTTGAACGTAGCTGTGATATAAATGAGAGGACGCCTTTGACTAAGTGATTCCTTTCGTTAGTGTTTCTCTTACTTGGGAAACTGGGGAGAATATATAGAAATGAAATGACTTTAGGTATTTCTGAGATGATAATACTCAAAAAGAAAGTCTCAAGGGTCTTCAGCAATATGGAAGCCTGATGTTTAGAAGTCACAATCACTTCTTTCTTCTGTAACTTTCCTCAAGTTCAGAGAAAACTTCATTGACCATAAAGCCCTGGTCATGGTAAGGCAGACTTCATGGCATTACAAGCCTAAGTTAACAGTACGGAGCCTAGAACCTTCCCATCTATAAACAAGGAAGCTCAACTCCAGATGGAATTAGGTTACCAGTGATGGAGAGGTCTGGAAGCAAAGCTCCAGGGCTGGAATGTCTTAGGGGTCTAGGAAGCCACATTCCAGGACACACGTGTTCTGACCTCAGAGCATCTCCAACTCATGTTTCTGAAAAGCAACAATGGTGCCTCAGGACTGCACACAGCTTGGGTTATGTACAAAGATTTTTCTACTCTTTTTTTTTTTTTTCCGCAGTTTTTGATCGGGGCTGGATTTGAACCCACCACCTCTGGTATATGGAGCTGGCACCCTACTCCTTTGAGCCGCAGGCACCACCTAGCTTTTTCCTCTCTTAACCCAGAGTTTCTTTCCAAAATGAGTTTAGTCGATTGAGAATACAAATGACAGTTTCCTAAAAATCTGGACAGTGCTGTTTGCCAGACACAGGCATAATATAAAAAATAGATGTTTAACATATATATGTTTCATGCCCTGGTACTTTCTAGCTTTCATGCAAAATAATTAATTGTCACTGACCTAACAAGAATACGTATTTCTTTCTCTATGAATAGGCAAAAAAAGGCATTTTCTCCTTTATCATGCAGCATGCATGGCCATTTCTAGATTGTATTTGTCTCGTGTCTAACTTTCTTCACACGCACACACAGTGGAGCCTCCATTGTTGACCACCTCCCTACAGTGAACACCTCCTTAAATTGACTTAATCTTCATAGATCGGACACGCACCACATGCACATGTCAGTAAGCCCCGTTCCTTATGTTGACCACCTCTGGATGCTGATCGAATTGTTACAGTCCCTTTGGGGAGTCCCCCTGCAGAAGTTCTACTCTGTGCACATATGTATATCTTTCCCCCTTGGCTGGTGTTATTACACAATTAAATATAATTAAGCCCATTAGTGCTAAAGAAGGATGTGACAGGTGAGAAGGTGATAAAACATACTTTAAAATAAGCCTAACAGGGTCTTCCCATATGACTATTTTTTCCCACAAAAGTAATGGCAGAACAAGGTGTAACATAAATCAGAGAGGACAGAACACGATCAAGTATCATGCTATTCTGTGATTCTAATTCCTTTAATAATAATATTTTCCTTTATTTGCAGAAAACACACTGAGTTTGACTTTAAATGTGTTACTGATAAAAAATGATAACAAGTAACTAACAATGGGAAGCTTGTTACAGTCCTCTGTGTCTGCCTCTAGGCTGACAGTAGTATCCAACGTGGTCATGTCTGAGTACTGTGCCTTAAAATCCTCTGAGACTTGTGGTGTTAAGGCATTTGAGTTCATTCAGCACATTATTTATGGCTGTATTTTTCTAATATTTTGGTAAGCTGAAGAAAGGCAGATCAGTATGCTTTTTCTTATTTTACATGTAGTTCAAATGATGCAGCCAAGTTATTCTGTGGGTCAGGTGTACAACGTGTCACTAACAGTCAGAAGATCAAGTGTTGCATCTAAAGTGAAACTTTCTGTATAGTGCATTTACATATGGAATTTTATTTTATTTATTTATTTATTTTTCTGAGACAGAGTCCCACTTGGCAGAGTGCCGTGGCATTACAGCTCACAGCAACCTCAAATCCCTGGGCTTAAGTGATTCTCTTGCCTCAGCCTCCTAAATAGCTGGGACTATAGCCGCCCAACCAGAATGCCCGGCTATTTTTCTATTACAGTTGTTATTGTTCAGCAGGTCCAGGATGGGTTTGAACCTGCCAGCTTCAGTGTATGTGGCTGGAGCTGTAACCACTGTGCATTTTATTTTTTTAAATTGATTTTTCCTTTCTTTTGTTTCTGGTTGATGAGAAATTGTAAAAATAAAAAGAGTTTTCCATTTTCGAATTCCAAGTTTGTGATGTAACGTTACTCTACCACTTAGCATTTCCCTGTGGACTTATCCTAGCGACAGGCAGTGTTTCTACCTAGACGTTTCTAATGTAGTATTATTGTTTATAAGGGCAAAGGACTTTTAAAGGTTTCTGTATTTCTCATCATTTTCAGTCTCCTGGTTAAAAAAAAAAATTGCACACAATGACAATCTAACCCTGGGGACATCTATGGTTACCCCAGAAGACGTAACGTTTGTATTACGAGTGATGAGTAGGTAGCATTTGACACCATATCACTTCTCCTGAACAGTATTTCTCCCTTTTTCTTTATTCCAACATCCTCCTGTCAATTCTGTATCAGGCCACATTTTCTATCTAAGAAAGAAAAAGCCTGCAGCAAGGACTTTTTCGCTTGTAACCAGCAACTGCCACCAAAATATCTTTATTTGTGACTGGTGTTGAAGTCATACATAAAAATTTCAATCTGTCCTACCTATATTGAAAAGTGATCACCACGGTGGTAGCATCACTTCAGAGCACAAGTTACTGTTTCTGAAATGGCCAATGAGCACTCATGATCACCACCTGAGTATATCACACACGGCTACATGGACTGTGTAGTTTTCAATGTAATCATTTATCAACTGTGCAGACATGTGCGTGCTGTGTGCGCACACACACACACACACATTTCTGTTCCAGGATGTTAGCATATCAAGATATTTTATTTTATCATTTAGCTTGGTTAAGTGATAGAATGTTTGTGCTTCATGTTTCCCAGCCTGTCAACAATTTTTTAAAAATTATCCTTTAAGATGTGTAAGAATTAATGTTGAGAACAGGATGATAATTAGACAAATCAGGAAACTGACAGTGAAGTGTTAACAAAATCGTATCAAGCAGATGAATGACATGAATGTGGCATAAAAAATCAACTATACATTGATCTTGTTTTTATCCCATGGGGAAACAACAACAACAAAAAGGAAAAAAGAAGCTTGAGACTCACTTTGCTAGAAGCTGCCCTGTGATCTTTTACTAGTTTTGAATCGATTAAGAGCAATGATTTTGCTCATTATTCCTTCTAGTCTCAGCATCGAGTGTTGTAAAGCTTGGAACATAGTAGGAGCTTAAAGTTTCTTGTTGAATGACTATGTGACCGTAAGCAAAATAATAGCAGTAATCTCATGTTATGCTAGGGGAAAGATTTACAGGCCTCACCAGCAGTCACAGGACCAAGGATAATTAGTGTCTACAATTATTCAGTGATGCATGGGGGTAATGATGAGTAGACAAAGAAGACTGAAGGCTTATCACAGGTCGTCATCCTTGTATCAGCTAAATGTTCAGTTACATTAATACTTTAAAATAAAAATTCACTCTTTTGTGGGGGTGGGTGGGAGTTACTTCATGATACAGAGTTTCTTTTCAGCTGGCGTGCTGAGAAGTAACACACATCTTTACTGTTAAATTTCTGCAGTTAGGCTGACATAGTACCTGGATCAACACGTGAATACTATATTAATAGTGGTCCCAGTATATTATTATACTGTAACAACACATGTACTATATTAACAGTGGTCCCCAAGTTTCTCGAACTGGAGATATTCTTAACAGAAAGAAAATTCATTTATTCCCCCCTGCTTCATCTGAGATGATCATGTGGCCTAAAAAATTACCACTAGAGATGTTTGATCAAACCCTTTGATTTTTTTTTTGTTCTGCATTTATGGCTATATGTTTAAAAAAGAAATAGCCAGGTCTTGAATGATTTAGTTCAAATCGTTGACCCCACCTGCTCCACCTGGCTGGCTGGGTGCTGCATGGCTTCATTATGCTGTTCTTCCAACATCTCCAAGTTCAACTCCTCTAAGAACTCGTTCCTTTCATCTTCTAGCCAGCCTTCATCCAGCTGCAAAAGAATACATTAGTACATTACATTATATCGGGGAGGACTCTTGCTAAAATAGGCTAAACTTAAATGGGCAATGCCCGACCAGTTCCTTTTATCATAATGATTCTCTTCAAAATACCGACCTCCTAGAGTTCACCTCTCAGAAAGAAGAAAAGGTGATAAAAAAAAAAAAATTGGACTCTGATGCCTTTTATCCTTTCATGAAACAGAGCTACAAATTTTCTCTCATAACCGAGTAAATCTCACGACATAGAACATTACCTTCTTTCAAAATGTATGAAAAGCACACTGGATAATCCACAGCTGTCACGCTCATTACCTCCAACGGGCCCTCTGTTAAAAGGACAGCCACGGTACTAATAGGGCTGTGAGACAATTGGGCTTTTTCCCCTTAGCAACACCCCCAATGAGGCTGCCCACCAAGTGCCCCCCACTCACTCACGCTACCCTCATTCTGCTTTTTGAAAATCTTTAGGCGATGGCTTCCACCTTAAGAAGATGGCTGCGTGCCTCCAAATGAATCTACAGATATTTATTTTATCTGTAAAAGAAAGGAAAATTCTAAGTCATTCTTCTCAAAAAAAAAAAAAAAAGGTAACATTATGCCATGTCTATTTTGATTTATTTTCAGGCCCTATTTCACAGTGGATGTGACATTTAAGGGTGGCAGAGGGATGGGGCATGTGTGGGGTTTTGTTGGTGGCTGTCGGACGCAAGTATTCTTGTGGGACTCTCACACAAATTAAACTTAACAAATCCCTTGGGCTTCTCAACACAAAGGGAAGTGGAAAACTGGTGGTTACCTGGCTAATATGATCAGTGTTGACAGTCAGTACAGATAATTTGCCTCAAAGTGGATTTTTGGAGCTGGATTACGTAAATTAGCTGTCTATGCTGATTAAATTAACTGGATTATTGTCAGAGCTCTGTTTTACTCTGCAAAAAAAGAAATAGCAGCTTTCCAGGGAGCAAAAATAGACAATGATTTGAGGTGTTTTTGCCACTGACAAATGGGCAACATAAGATTTTAAAGATAACTGAACTTCTAAAATTTGAAAACAAGTACAAACCTGAGAGGACATTAAACTGTACCAAGAGGGTCATTATATATATATATGGAAAATGATAGCTATATCATATTCATTAATGTAATGGCAAATCATAGATGTTGTGATATCTACTAAAGGCTATGTAGAACTTAAATGACCTCAAATTTAACTGGGGCCCAAAGAAAGACACATTTATTCATCCTCATTTATCTTAGTGCTGCTTGAATCACTTGACCAAATTCCACCCCACTGACTTTGAAATGCAGATGAGATATGGTGATCATGCTGACAAAAAATGTAGATTTAGCCCAATTTATAATTGTCTAAATTTTACATTCTTTAATCCCTTTCAAGTGTCATAAAGCCACAAATGACTCCAAATCAAGTTACTTAAAGCTAGAAATCTTTACATTTTATAAACAAACCAAGGAATTTTTCTTTAATTGGGCCACAAGAAAATATGTCCTAAGACTGATATAGTGAAGGATGAAACAGAGTCTTTTAAGGTTTAAATGAAGTGGTGGAGAAGTTAAGCAGAACAAATGGTAGACATTAATGATTCCCTATAACTCTTTTCTTATTAAGTAACCCCGTAGGTTCCTGAGCTGTCATCTGTAGTCAGGATATGTCTACATCCTGATAAGGCTTTCCTCCAGGCTGGAGAGGCACACAGCATAAGATGTAAAGAGAGGTTCTTCTTGCTCACTTCTCTTCCTCCTTGTATGTCCTTTTTCACCTAGACAGCACTTTTGGTCGTCTGAGTCTAACTAATACTGTGGCAGAGACAGACATCTCTGTTGAGCTGAGCTTCAGGAAAAGAAGGTTTGTCATTATACTATGGTGGGATCTGTTTGCAGGGAAAGGGGGCCACCTCCCAGAGCAAGGAACAACATATACCAGGTGTATCTCAGAAGTTCTTATGAGAGCCCTCTCTGCCCCGGTGTCCTGAGGGAAACAGAAAAGCAATATCTTTAATGGTCTCTGGAAGAAAATGGGCAGAAAATGAGAGAGAGTTGACAGGGAATGAAGGAAATGAGTTATTTAAAAATATTGCACAGATGCACAATACTGCCCCCAGCAACACTGTAGATCATTTCCAAGAATCTGGAGAGTATTCAAAACATATTTTTTTAAAACTAGAAAAAGCACACAAAAAACCTTCCACATTCTCTTTGAATAAAATACACATGCAAAAAGAAATGCAATAATGAGATAAATTAAATTGGGTGAAAAAATATGGGTGATAAAAAGATAAGATTTTCTTTTTAGTGTTTTTTTTTAGGCCATTGTCTAGCATGTATGTAGTACTGCTTAAATTACGTTTTTAAAGTATGGTGTTCCCCCCCCCCCCCTGATTTCTCTGGAAATCTGATACTCTGTAGGCAATTAGCCTCCTTCTAGTGGCATGAAGCCTTCTTCAGGATAAAGGAGCTGACGCAGATCCTGATTTTGACAGGCAGGACGGCATCCTATGGAGTCCGAGGATCATCTTTCATCAACTGTGGAATGGAAGCCTCATTTGAATATTCATCCTTCAACACTGACTTTTCTTGGGGAAAAAGTCAGGAGTGTAGCTAGATATTCAAAATTGCCACGGTCCTACCAAGCACATGTAGTCCACAGAAGATTAGCAGGATCTGGTCTTATGTCATTAATTTCTATTTTTTCCACAGCCTGTTATGGCCATTATGAGGCAGAGTTGAAGGAAATGCTTCAGTTCTAAATTAAGGAGGTTCTTTAGCAGTCACTTGGGAAGGGCAGGGAAACCACGCTGTAACATAAAACTATCTTTTCTACAATAGGGAGATCTCTTTAATTTACCATAAATTTGACTAATATGTATTTAGTGAATTTATTGTCTCCTTTTTCAAGAAATAACTGGCTTGAGAAATTTCTAGGTAATTGGTGCAATTTCATACGTATTTAAAAACCTCACTCACAAACATAGGCAGCCCAGCCAGTTGCGTGGGATGGTTCCCCACTCCTGAGACCTCAGGTGTGTGCCTTTACTGTGCCCTGGGCTATGGCAGACTTTATGGGGACCATTCAGAATGGTCAAGGGCATAAAGAAAATATATGCGGGAAGGGTGATCTTTTATAACCACTATATTCAAGTCAGGACTTGGTCTGACACTGAAATACACTTACTCAATGTAATTTATAGATAGTATGTAGTTACTGAGTTTGAAAAATATCAGATCAATAACCTGAGAGACAAATGGCAATATAACCAACTTTACTCAAACTACTGACACATAGATAGAATGGTGACAACATATTGTCCTTTCTGCATTGTGGTGGGATATAAAAAGGATATAAAAGGAAGTATCAATAGTACTTTTCTTCTACCATTACCTTTCCTTTACTTCAGTGACAAGTTTCTCTAAGGTATAAATAATTTCTTTAGAGGATATCAGTTTGTTTTTGGCTGAAGAAATGTTTTTGTCACATGAAACTTGGAAAAATAATTCATTAACTATATGGGTGGCACCTATGGCTCAAAGGAGTAGGGCGCTGGCCCCATAAGCCAGAAGTGGTGGGTTCAAACTTGGCCCCAGCCAAAAACTGCAATAAATAAATAAATAAATAAAACAAAAAAACCAAAACTATATACATGGAACCACGTCATGCTACCTGAGATATTTTAATTCTAAAAAGATTTAAGTTGATCGCTAGATAGGCTAATGTCTCTGTCTTTAGGGATTCTTCCAAGATACTTTAGTATGCCAAATAAATATTTTTAAATAGAAACCTAAGCAAGGATCCACACAGAATTAAAAATTACATAAAATCAACTATTTTTCATCTCTGAATTTATTTAAATAACCGGCAAATGGGAGGAGGACTGCTTTTTTTCCCCCTTCCCTTAAAAGGGAAACTTAGCTACCCTGCTATGGAATAATAGAAGAGAGTCTCTAATGTATAATTTTTTGGATAAGGTTAGTAGGTTGGGAAAGATCAGTTTTTGTTATATTTTGTATACCGTACTTGGTTGTACAGGTATCCATGATGGTGCTTCGATATAGAACAGCAGAGAAAAAATATAAATTCACATTCATGAATTTGTGCGCAGTGAATTCAATGACTAGAAAGATTTCTGGTTTCTGTTCTGACCTGAATCTCTGGCCTTGCAACAAGCAGCACGATTCTCTTACACTCGTCGCTAGACAGCAAGGCCACGGCTTCTTCCCGATTCTGGACATCTTCCCCATTTATCTAGAAAACAAATGAGAGTGGCACATTAGTTTCCATTTCCACAATACTGCACACAATAAATGGCAAATATCAGCTCATTGATGGTAAATGTATGGACAATGAAGCTCACACAATGGGCTCATCTTCCGCCCCTCGGTGGCGAGCGCCTTCACTCAATTACGCGCTTACTGTAAGAGCCGTATCGACCTCCGAAGGATGGGGAACATCAGAGGAAGCAGTTATGTTCATAAATGTCCAACCTGCGCCCTGGCAACATACATCTAGCAACACAATTAACCAGCCCCTGACAGGTGACGTTCATCTTTCTCCGCTCAGAGTAATGGAAGTGTCACTTGGAGATAATAGTGTTGGGGAAGGCAGGGCTGGCAATCCCACAACTGAAATCCGTCATCCTGCAGGCTTGCTGCCAGCCAATTAGAGAGCTGAGGGATTATCTCTCACCAGGCGATGCTCCCAGGCCTCTGCTGATTGCATTTTCATTTAATCATTTCATATTTGTGTGTGTGGCTGACTCAGTTGCCCAAACATCATTGTCAGGACATCTCTCGGTGCTTAACTAATGAAAAGAAAAAACAGCTCATCAGGAATGTTGCCGTCAGTACCCCAGTTCCTTTCGGAGCTGTAGCCATTTCCTCAAACAATAATGAAATATCTTAAGATTCATCTCTGAAGTACACTTAAAAATTTAAAAAGGGAATGTAGAGTAAAGTCGGCTTTTTAAAAGAATGATGTGTGAAAGAAATCAGGCTGGAGTGAACTATTGATGACATAGAAAAAATTCAGGGGCATTTGGAATCTTCTTTACAAGATTTCTAAAGACTGAGTAAATAAAGCTTCAAAAATTGTGTATTGGGAACTATAGTTTCATGTTCAAATTTAGTTACGTCTTTGCTAACATAATTTTTTCCTTTGGATATTTAAAAAATATCTTTCTCTTAGTGATTACTCAAATCCAGAGAGATAATAGTGTTTTGATCCACAATATATAATCAAAATATGGAAAAATTCCAACGAAAGAGGTTAAATAATTCTGTCTAAAATAAGCATCAACTACTTCAGTAAGTAAACAGATGGAAAATGTGGTTGCACTGGCCATTTTTCAATATTAATATAATATCTTTCGCTAAGTATTTTTGCTTAAAACCAAGAAGTAGACTCCTGAGATTTCCCCTTGAGGGTCTGAGGGTTTGTAGCTGACACACGAGGAGGAAGATAATTATCTGAAAATAAGCCCAGGAATCTCACTTTGGACCCTAATACATGATCTTTATTCTTAGACTCTTATATAGACTTCTTATTTAGCATAAGAAAAGCAGATAACAGTCAAAAAAATCACACAGTCATATATAATGTTTTCTTACTCTGATAAAAACGAATATCATTTTTATTTCTCACTTGTATATGTAAACGGGAAATTCAGCATTTACAAGTTTTACACACATGCTCTTTTTTTTTTTGCAATTCACCAATAAAATTCATCAAACTACAAAATAAGAACTATAATTCCCCAATGGAGAATAATGACTGAGCAGTAAACATTGTAGTTTTCTTTTTTAAATATATCTGAAAAAGTATCAACGTACTGACTCTAAGCCCTTTATTTTTCCTTAATAAAGATAAATTGGCAGTGGCATATTCCAACATACTTTCCCCTCCCCCAATTAAGTGTAGTTAAATAATGACTTTATACATTTTACCCTTTTTGAGCTTAGAGGGCTAGGCCTGTTTTGCCATAATTCTTAGAAGTTTTTCTGTAATGCATCTATTTTTCTGTCGAACACTGACTTACTTGTTCATCTTCCCTTCACTGTAGCTACATTTGATCCTAAGAGAATTGAGTTGGATGATCCCAAGTAGCTTATCTTCATATCTCTGTTTGAACTGTAATTCTAACTCCTTTCTCCCCTGGTTTCTCTCTACTCAAGTTATATCTTTATATCTATCTATCTATCAATCTATCCTTCCCCATTCTTCATCTAAATTGTGCTTGCCCTTAATCTACATACTCATTCATGTTCATCTAATATTGCTATTATGTTCACTGCTAAAGTGAAGGTAATAATAGTGCCTTTCTTAGGGGGTTTTTATAAGGATTAAATGAGTTCATATATGCACAGGGTCCACACAGAGTGTTCCATGTTGGCACATACTATTATTGATGTTATTGTGATTATTACTATTACCATCCTTAGTTTAATCATCAGCAAAGACAAGGCTTTTTCCTGATAAATAAAGCAAATAAATGCATGGGCAATACTTGAGTCCCTAGGAGTAAACCTGATTTTATCCGAAAAGACAGGTCCACCTCCTACTAATTTTCAACTCTTAGAGGGCCGTCATGGCACAGTACGGTTGTGTTTGCCTTTTAGTCCCTTTACAGGTGGTGTTTGTCTCATCCTAATGACCAGAGATATGTCTCTGTTTCTGACCATTACTCCTTGTTTTAGGGGACAGTTCAACAGTTGAAGACACATTTTACATTCCGGATTATGTTTGGGATAGAATGAATCTGTCACAGAAGTCTGGCATTAAAACATAATTTATGGTTCCTTTTTAAAAATAAGGGCAAAGGACCACTTTAGCCAACTGACTGGTGGATCCCATCGTCCTCAAGAAATGTCACCGTGGGCTTTAGCAAAGATGCCTTTTAAGGAATGAAAAGCTTTGAGGGATGCAATCAGAACTTTCAGCCTTCACTTGCTCTTGTCCCTGACATAATGGCCTCTAGTTATTGTGAGAAAGCAGCTCACGGGGCTTGAGAAACGCCGGTTATAAACATGAAGGACCCAGCAAGGAGGGCAGGTGACAAGTGAATAGTCATGTTGCCACCCTTAATGGGGCACTTTCACTTTAAGAAAAGGGAGGGAAAGAGAACCAGGAGAAAGAGAACATGTAAGTTTAGTTATAAATGAGCAACATCTTTATAGATGACATATCTATTTTATTTTCTATGCATGCAAAAAAAAATTAGTTTCAAAATGGATATTGCTGTGCCTTAGAAGCACCATAAAATAGAACAACCAGGCAAAATCCCACTTTAGGCCCCATCTCCTGTGTGTTCATCAGAGTGTGCATGTATATAAAACCCTAAAAGCTTAGAAGTGGTTTAATATAGCCTTTACGTTTGAGCATGCTAATTTTGGGGTTTCCTATATTATTGTACCAGAGACAGATGGGCAACTAAAATTCTTAACATCTAATGTTCTATTGAATTTTTTTAGGAAAAAAAAAATTCCTCTTAGGCAAAAGAGGAAAGATTTATTTCAAATGTGTTTATATTTTAGCATGGAGACAAAGAAGCTGAGTGAACGATAGAGATATAGATATGGAAAGAATAGAAATGGGAAAGTATCTCTCCAAAGGGGAGAAAAAGAATGCGGAGGACCAGAATGTGAGTCAGGCAGAGATGAGCAGAGAGAGCTCATTCGAAGTGTTGTTGTCTCACTGTTTGAGTTCTTGCAGAGTTCGTCAGGAATGGTCCTCAGGAACCTGACTGGGTTTTGGCAGACACAAGATTCAGCTGTTTACACGGACTACTACATGCTCGTCATTCAAGGAGAAATTGAGAATGCAGTGCTCTGGCCGGGTATGTGATTTTTAAAAAACTGGTCGTGTGTGATTTTATTTTTTATTTATTTATTTTTTTAATAATTTTATTGAATCATAAGTATGTACATTGGTGCAATCACAGGGCACGATTCATATACATTCAGAAATATTTTGATCATACTGTTACAGATATCCTTCATGGCATTTCCTTGATCACTATATAAAGACATTAATACTCTACCTTTAATAAGTTTCGCCAGACCCTCATCCTCACTCCCAGGGTCCATGAGACCCTCATCCCCACTCCTAGAGTCCACGAGACCCTCGGGGCCACTCCCAGAGTCCACGAGACCCATACACCCATTCCCAGGGTCCATGTGACATGCACATCCTGGCAGAGTCTCTCCATGGGTCTTTCTCATGGGATCAGGATGCTGATGATGACCCCAAACACGAAGTAGTCTGGATTTCCTTTCAGGGG
>CAUYON010081558.1:0-10644 GCA_963573935.1 Arctocebus calabarensis
TTTATATAGTGATCAAGAAAATGCCATGAAGGCTATCTGTAACAGTACGATCAAAACATTTCTGAATGTATATGAATCGTGCCCTATGATTGCACCAATGTACAGAATTATGATTCAATAAAATTATAAAAAAAAAAGCTACAAGTAAGGTTGTCAGACGTAAGTCCCCTTGAGCAAACGTAACTCTTTATTACTCTCTTGTGCCTTGTTAAAACAAAATAGTAGCAAAACAAAGGCCTATATTTAATTTAGGGATTTGAGCCTATACAATTAAATATTTTTCACTCATTAAGAGGAAATGTAATTTAGGAAAAATAATAACCCACAGGGTCTGAATGCTGGTCAGACCTGAGTTCAAATTTTGGTTCTACCACCTAGTAGCTTAGAGGTTTGATTCACCATGGAAAGAGAATTGGGTCTATTTCATCCATGACTATTCTATATAGCTGGCATACATTAAACACTCAAAAATACCTACTGAATAAAAGAATGAGTGAATGATTAGCCCTCAGAAAAATATTAGCATGGCATTTTGAAATTTCTTTTTATTGCAACCCTTTCTATGTTTGATTCTTTCTTTCTCTCTCTCTTTTTCTTTCTTTCTTTCTTTTTTTTTCTTTTTGACAGAGCCTCACTCTATTGGGTAGAGATGTGTCTCTACCCAACCTCAAATTCACAGCAACCTCAAATTCTGGGCTCAAGTGATCCTCTTGTCTCAGCCTCCTGAATAGCTGTCACTACAGGTGTCCACCACCACAATATTCTGCCAATTTTTCTATTTTTAGTAGAGATAGGTCCGTTCTTGCTCAAACTGATTTTGAACTCCTGAGCTCAAGCAATCCACCTACCTTGGCCACTCAGAATGCTAGGATCACCCTAAGTTTGATTCTTCATATCTCCTTTGCTTTTCACCTTAGCATACTGGGGTCAATATAATGTGATGAATTTTATTAGTACTGGACTGCTAGGATTACAGGCATGAGCTGCCACACCCTACATTTGATTCTTCAGATCTTTCTTTACTTTTCACAGTAACATTTTGGGATCATATAATGTGGTGAACTTTATTAGTACTAGAGTATTTGGGTCTAATTATTATGTGTACTAGAATCCTTAATTCCCCCTTTAAGAAGGCAAGCTTACAGTAGACGTTTCACTGGAGTAAAAAGCAAACTAAACAATTCCTCAAACTTTGAAAAACATATATAAGAAATAATTCCTTTCTAAAATTAAGTTAACCTTCAAATTGATAAAATCTAGCTTATAATAAGCACTCCTTTGTTATATCCTAATAGAGTGAATAATCTATAAGTAGGTGCAAAGATAACTTTTTAAAACTCATTTTCAGCTTTCTGTTATTTAGCAGGATAAGTTATAAGCCATATTACAAATAAATTTCCCAAACCTCCCTAGAGTGTCAAGTCAGGCCTGCCAGAATTATGACTAGGTCTGGAAGCTGGGCGCTATGGGACATGTCAAAGAGCTGTTTCATGTTTCATAGCTCCTAAAAAGCAGCATTTTGTTTGAGGAACACTACCTTGAATGGCTATCATTTAATCAAATGTCAGACTATTTTTATGAACCATTTTTGTTCTTTCTTCAAAATGAGGGGAAAATCTCAGAAAATTTGAACCATGCAATCAGCATGCAAAGATATCCAACTCTCAAGTTTATGAATGTTACATTCAGTTGGACTGACTTTAATAAAATAAAAATTACCCTTTATCTCATAGATTTTTGAATCATACATAGAGCTTTCCAGAGTTGCCACTCTTTCATACAAATCTGATTGCCTCTGCGAAGAGCATAACAGATGTAGCCACCTCACCTAACACAGGCTGCCGGGTCCGGGGAAACTAGAAGTTTCCATGTTGACTTTGTCATACAGAAATCACTTCACACCTGTCCCTGGTTGCCTTTTTCCTTGCTTTTCCTTTCAAATTAACTATTTTTACTGCCCCCTCCTGTTTTTTACAGTAATTTTCCCATTGTTTCAGTGTTTGACTCTAATTCCTAAATTCCTCTAATTCGTAAGTTTTTAAATTTTTAGCCAGATCTTCACACAAATAAGGTTGGCCAAAACATTGTCTCTTTTCTTTGATAAGATCAGGTGATCAGTTTTATTTATTTGAATATAAGTAGACATCTGGGCTGGCCTTTAAGACAGACATAAGAAAAAAATGAAGAATTCATAGTCTGCATAGCAACATGAAATTGTCTCCACTATGGATATTTGGGGACATCTTTAGAGATGATGTTGATTTTAGAAAATTGTTTCTTTTCATCATTATATACTTCAAAAAATAAGTACAAGAACACAATGCATAAATCATATTTTCCCCACTTTTCAATAAAGGATATTACCTAGGCTAAGACACATGGTGGGAAGAAATTAGGGGAAAGAGCATTAAGGCAGGTGTGATCTTCTAAATTTCTGCCCCCAATAAGGTCAAGGGTCTGTGATGGTGTTTTATCAAAGAACTGCATTGTAGCCTAGCCAAGTTGACACACAAAATTAATCAAAAGAGAGACAGGAGATATTCGATTAGATAAGGTGGTCAGGAAATTCATCTTTAAAAATGTAGCTTTGAAGCATAAGCATTTCAGAAGTGAGAGAATAAGCCCTGAGAATATCTGGAGGAATATTTTTCCGTGCAAAGAAAGAATATATGCAAAATGCCCAGAGAAGGAATACCAGCAGCGTTTGAAAAACAAGGATATGATGTTCAAGACTTTATTGTTTACTTTAAAAATGTAGGACTTCACGTGGTGTTTTGAGCAATAAGTTGCATGGCCTGGCTCAGCCATTTAAAAGTTAATTCTGACTATTATATGATGAATAGATTGTAAAGGAGCCAGAGCAGGGGCTCGAGGACAAAGAAGTCTGTTGCAATGCCATGATGGCAGGTTGGGAAGCCATGAGAAGGCATGCCATGCCTACCTTTGGATGGTAGGTGAGAAGTGCCCATATTCTTGATGTGTCTGGAAAACAAAATACAAGGTTTGCTGATGTCGCAGGTAAAGGTTATAAAGCATAAAGGGATCAAAAAATTTAACGCTTTTAGGCTTCAGCAATGGATTGAATGATATTGCCTTTTACTAAGATGAGGGAAACTGGGGACTCTTAAGGGTCAAAATTTCAGGTTATTGTTGAGGTCAAAAATGTATTTGTTAATTTTTATTGCAACTTCACTAAATTTATAGGTTAATTTTGATCATTCTGTTTTTGTAAATCATCTATTCATAAGATGAAACTTAAGGAACTGAACTTAAAATTAGAACTTAAAGAACAAGAAATGGTATTTGTCACGTAAGAAGAGGATAAGAGGTTGAACCGTATGCCTGGCACTTTTTAATATAAATTTATATAACATATCAGCAACCTTGGCTACAGAAATTCTCCTCATTTCACAGATATAGAAAATTGGAGGCCCGGTGAGGTAAAGTAGTTTGCTCAAGTCCCCATATTTTGCCTGAAAGCAGACTCCAAAGACAATTTGGAAATGCTTCCATTAACCAGGGTTACTTTGTAGACCTCAGAGACTTTACAGTAGAAGTGTTACTTCATCATGAAATATTAATAGGCATGCATTTCATGAAGCACTTCGCTTTTCCAGAAACATAATGCTAGTAAAAAATACCCATAACTTTTCTAACTTCTTTATATAAAAGTAAAACACAGACTGACAAATTTATTTCACACATGAATTTCATACTGGGTATTTTGATAACATTGGTGCTCTTCATTACATAATAGACTGCTGTAAAACTCCATTATGTGAACATTTTCACCCAATTTTCAAGGACTTTTATAACATAACTGGTTTGCCATATGTTTCTTCCATATGTTTGATGATGCTCTAAGGAAAGAACAAAGAACATACAATCTAAAGAAAACTAGGAAGTGGTCCATGACCTAGATGGTCCAGACAAAAAATTATTACTAACGCCGAATGGGGAAAGATTTATGATTGCCAGTGAAGAAATGATCAGTCATTTAACCATAACGGACTGAGGTCATACGTATTTCAGTAGTAAGACACTCCAGTTTCAATCACTTTTCACTACTTATGAACGTGAGGCTGTCCAGTAGCATTAAGAGGTGACAGGGTTTATTTCAGTACTCCATTAATACACAACTCAGGCACACTCAAATATCTTCAGCCACTTAAAGCAGATATGAATTAACCAATAAAACATAACCCAGGGCAACTGAGGGCTACTACATTCTTTTTGTGTCTTTAATTCCAGAATCAGACGGAAAAAAAAAGAGGAAATGAAGACAAATGTCAAACATTATTAAAGAAAAATTGAGAATATGCTAAACAGAAGCTAGAATATTCTGTTGATTTATTTGACTATATCTATTTACAAATGTTAACTCCAAACACATATATGGAAGAACATCCTTCCCCTCTTTTTAAAAAAATTAAGAAATTCACGCAACTCAGTATTAACCATTTTAAACTGTGCAATCCAGTGGTATTTAGTACATTCACAATATTGGGGAGCTACCACCAATAGCTAGTGACCACATGTTTTTGTCACCCTACAGGAAAGCACTACATGCCCTGAGTGGTCACTGCGCTGCCCTCTCCTACCAGGCTTGGGCAGCACCAACCTGCCTTGTCTTTATGAATTCCGCTAATCTGGGCATTTCATACAAATAGAATTCAATGGGATTTTTTGTGTGTCTGGCTTATTTGGATTAGCATAATGTTTTTGAGGTTTCCTCCATTGTACCACATGTAATAATAATAAAAATGTGAAGAAATCTGAAACATAAGGAAACGGAATATGTTACCCCACTATAATACCAATTTGGCATTTTTTTTTTTTTTTTTTTTTTTTAGCTAAGGGCATTTAACAACAACAATGGAAAAGAACAGTGGGTACAAGGAGGACAATTGGATTCTCCCCTCTTCCTTCTTGAAAACAGGAGATAAACCCCCCTATGGAAGACGTTTTCTCGATATCACAAGACAAGTAACCTTCTCACCATCAAGGATGGGGAGTTGAAGTGAGAATTTAGTGCTGACAGAATTTGGTAAAATAATTCTTATCTTCCTGCCCATATAGGTTAGTTTTTCACAGTTGCTTCCTCTTGTTTATGTGTGCATCAAACTTTTAGATTTTGCTACTTTTTTGGGTCTTCATTACTTATGAAGACTCCTATGTCATGAGAAACTTGTATTGAACAGATTTGTGTGTCGTTTTCCTGTTAATCTGTCTTTTATCAGTTTAATTCTCAGACTCAGCTAAAAATGTCTAAGTGGGGAGAGGTAAAATTTTGCTTCTTATCACATGGAATCAGTACTTTCTTCCTTTTTATGTCTGAATAATATTTCATTGTATGTAAATATACCACATAATTGCCCATTCACCCACTGACGGATATTTGGATTGTTTCCACCTTTTAGCTATTCTGCATACTGCTTCCATGGACATCTGTGTACTCTTATTTTTACCTGTTGGCAATTGTGTGGGGCATATATCTGGGATTGCAAATTGCTGGCTCTTAGGGGTATACTTTTTAAAGCAGATTTACCCTTGATTTAGTGTTACGTGTCTCAGTATTTTGGATTAATTCATGAGACAAATTCCACAAGTTAGTACTTTTGTACAAAATAAAGGAAAGGCATGAGGAAATTATTTTCTGCTATAGAGACCTCCAGAACAGTTTTAAATTTGAGAAGAAAGAGGAGATTCTTACAGAGACACAAGACAACGTTTGCTTTAACAAAGGGGTCAGGACCAGCAATGGAAGCTTGTGCTCCAACAGCTTTACTAATTTTGAAGTGGGAATCGATAGTAAGTGGAAACAGTGTGAGGGTGAACAAGTGACGGTTTCAAATAATGTAAGATGTAATTATAAAGAATGTGAAATTGGAAACACAAGGAAACACGGAACAACAATCTGTTTTCATAATTCGTGAAAGAGGATGCACATTCGCTCCAAAATAGGGTAGATAGAGAAATAATAAGGAAATGATAGGCTAAAGTTTTTTTTGATTCTTTGATAACTTAGCCTCAACAAGTAATTCATGAAATAAAATTTTCTTACTAATATATATCTCTCTCTCTGCACACACAGTCTTATATATGTGAAGGTAAATAAACCCAATGTTTTATATGTATGTTTGAAATTTGTATATATGTTTTGGGTTCAAATGCTAAGACCTAACATCACAGTTTTGTTTCAGAGACATAGAAAAAAATAGTGCCAAATGTCAAGAAAACTTGTGTTGATGGGTGAGCTTAGTAACCGGAAAATATCCAAGGAAACAAAAGAGGGAAGAAACGTGCTATGGTCGACAGTAACAGTCAAAAGGATTTACCCAGGTGAGAGATTGAAACAGCCATAATAATCTGTATATGTGCAAAAAATGCCCCACACGTGCCATTTTATTTTGCTGCCTTTGTCTACCCTAAATATATTCTTTTTCAATAAATACAAATACTTCAACTGTGAAACAGTACATTTTATACTTAAGCAATTAAAAATACCAAATTCAATTTTGAAAAAAGCATAGAAATGTTAAAATTAAATAGTATGACAAATCAGTTACAAAACTACTATTTAAAATTATTAGAAAATCATGATAATGTCACTATAAAATACAAAGAAGTTATTCAATTATGTCCTTTCTGTCAGGTTTGTTATTTTACTGGATACAGATAGATAATCGGTCAGAAAATCCAAGTGACTGGAATAGGAATCCTCTATTCCAAAATGAAAGTTATCTATTGTAAATGATTATTGTTAATTCCTAGAGGAAGATGAACATAAAACAGGAAAAAAGAGTGAGACATTGAGATGTTTGACCACTATGATTTTTTCCTTTCCTTTTTTGTGTCCTTTTAGAAACTAAATGTCAGAGTTCTTGTCTATGACAACCTTGACGTCCAAGGCGGACCACGTGCACTATGTTTTCTGGAGACCTGAAGTGAACATGACCTTAAATATAATTGTTAACACTGCCCTAAGACACAGATGGACCATGGGCAAAGTTCATGAAAGAATGAACATGGCCTAGTGAATGAACACATAAACTGTTCACATCTACTATCTTTAATGTACCAGACAGGATTGTTTTGATGAATGTGGCTAAGTATTATCTATTCTCAATAATCACTATTGAAAGTAGATTAATAAAATTCACAGGTAATTAAAAAAGTCTGATAGAGCCAAAGATTGAAACTACATTTTTCACTGAGCATTAACAATAGCTAACAACACTGGATATGTCTTTGTTCTATTTAGTTTCGTTCCAAATCTCCAGACCCACAGCTGACAAAGTAGAATACACATAAGAATATTATAATCTGGAACTTGAATTCTCCTTCCAGGAGGAAGCAGTGGGTAATGTTAATTAATAGTTTCTTGAAACGTTTTTTCAATGTTAAGTTTAATTTTTAAATATAATAATGCCTAAACAAAGACAATGCAACGGTAAAAAAGGTAGACTGCAATTCTGTTTACTAGCATATATAGCAATTATAGCTTAAAAAATCAATAATCTGCAACACTTTTCTGCTTTTTATTTCCCCTCGGATTCAGTCAAACCCAAGGCAGCTAATTGTCCAGAACTTGAAATTTGCTTTAATAACTCCATCTTTCTCACTCAACTTGCTTCTAATTATTGCCCACTTTGGACTTTTATGGCACTGTGAGAGTGTATGTGCATGCAAGTGCCAACTTAGCAGAGGAGAAGGCCAGGCATTGAACAGATGAAGGAGAGAAAATCCTTCTATAGCTGGTAAGTACTACAGGCCAATATTTATCAATGGTACATTTAAGTTTTGTTCAAAATTATTCTTCATTGAGGACAAAGTGAATTAACTCCATAATATTTGTTGCTTAATTATAACAGTTATTGTATTTAGTCTTCTTTTACATTTGTGTTATTTTCAACCTGCTATTTCTTAAACTTTTAAATCTCAGAATCAAAATTATACGATCTGACATAATCCATATGGTACGCAAGAGACACATACATACACTAATGCCATTGCCATTCTAACTATTTCTTCTCCTAAATCTGATTGGCTTCAGTCTGTGGTCCTCATTCCTGGACTTTCTCAAGTTCAGGGTTGCATTTTTTAAATTTAAAAAAAATGTATATATATATCTCCAAGATGTATGTATGTCCTTTCTCCATGAACAATGTTAACATGAGGCTATATTGGATAGGAAGGAGGGTACTTTTGTGGATTCATTTCAGCTGAAGTGTTGTCCTGATGTGTACATTTGAGACCCTTTATAATAACATGTTTATTTAAAGACTTTTTGTTTTCAAGCTCTGTGCTTGTAGCTCAAGTTGCTATGGTGCCAGCCACATACACCAGAACTGGGAGGCTCAAATCCATCCTGGGCCTGCCAAACAACAATGACAACTGCAACCAAAATAGAGCCAGGCATTGTGGCAGGTGCCTGTACTCCCAACTACTTGGGAGGCTCAGGCAAGAGAATCTCTTAAGCCAGGAGTTAGAGAGTCGGACTTTGCTGTGAACTGTGATCCACAGCACTCTACCCAGGGTGACGGCTTGAGGCTCTGTCTCAAGGAAAAAAAAAAAGACAAAAAAAGACTGTGTTTTCAGATATATTTTTATTATATTTGAATAAGTGGAAAACACCTCATAAAATAAGATGAAAATGTTTAGGAGAGTACATTTAGATTACCTTTTATATTAAAAAGCACATATCTTTATATGTTTTTGACAGCTTTTCTAATTTGTTTAATTCACCTAGATTTACATATGTAGAAATAAAATGTTACGATTTAATACTTTTTTTTTTTGCTAAAAATAACAACAGTGAAGTATAATTTTGAACCTAAACGGCAATATGAGAAGTTATGGATATAACAATAGCTTTATTATTCACAGGACTGTGCACTTGGTATTGACAATGCTTGGTGAAATTTTGGGATTGTCTAATTACTTCATTTGGAACTACAAAATCATTAACTTTGGAAAGTTAGTGAGAATGTATAACCACATGATTTAATTTTATACATAAGAAAACTGAAACTCATGTTAAGATTCTGCCAAAACTATCCAGCTTGCTGGAGACACTGGATTGCCTTCAAGTTGAGTGATCTATTCATGACATATTGGTTTTTATTTATCTTAGTATTGTTAAGGTAAGGGCAGATAATTTCCTATTTAGCACTGAACAGAGTCTAGGTTCTTATTCCGTGTAAAACCCATTTGTTACTAATTTTCTTCTTCAGAAACACTATAGAGGAGGCAAATCCTTCTCTTAGAAAAAATATGAAGCCAGTGTTAGTGTTCCAGTCATCCGTTGGTTCATTTTACCAATAAAAGAAGAGAAGTGAAGACTGTGTGGAAATAGATACCACAAAATTCTCCTTCTAGGGAGAAGGGAAAAGGCTATGATTTTATAGTGAACTTGATTTTCTAACTTTAAATGCAGTTAACTTTGATAAAAATCAATCTACGATTTTTTAAGGCAATTTCTCACACATTCATTGTTTGCCCTTTTCTTAGACCTTCTAAGTTTCAAGACGGCTCCCAAGATATCTGCCCCATTGGTAAATGCCGTATATAAATACCTCTCCCTGAGTGTGAGCAAAACCTTTGGCCATCAGGAGATATAACTCCAGGGATTATGTAGTATCACATGGCAAAAAGGATTTTGGAGATAAAATTAAAGGCCCATTATTTGGGTAGTCTAGATCTTATCACATGACTCCTTTAAATCTGGATCTGGAAGTCAGAGATTCAAAGAAGCCTGGCCTTGTGGGAGCAACTTACATGCTATGGAGAGGACCACGTGGTAGGCAAGGGTAGGTCTCCTACAGCAGGGAGAATAGTCCTGTTCAATAGCCAGCAAGTAAACAAGAACATCAGTCCTACAACCACAGGGAACTAGATGGTATCAATGCCATGACAGAGCTTGAAATTGGGTCTGAGATTCAGATGAGATAGCAGCCCCAAAGGACACTTTGTTGTCTGCCTCGTGAACTCTCCAGCAGAGGACCCAGTGACAGCATTCCAAAATCCTGACCCATGCAATCTGTGAGATACGTTTGTCTTTTAAGCTGCTAATTGGCCCGTGTGTTTTGTAGCAATAGAAAGCTAATTCAAACCCTTCCGTTCTGAGGCAGACAGCTCCTAAGTTGACCTCGATGATCCCTGACTCCTAGTGGTTATGCCGTTGTACAATCCCCTTCCCTTGAGCATGGGTGTGGTCTGTGACTTGCTTCTTTTTTTTTTTTTTTTAATAATTTTATTGAATCATAATTATGTACATTGGTGCAATCACAGGGCACAATTCATATATATTCAGAAATATTTTGATCGTACTGTTACAGAGATCCTTCATGGCATTTCCTTGATCACTGTATAAAGACATTGATACTCTACCTTTAATAAGTTTCACCAGTACCCTGCTAAGATGCACTGTAGGTGTGTTCCCACTAATTGCCCTCCCTCTACCCATCCTCCCCCCCACCCCTCCCCTCCCTTTCCCCTTTCCCTATATTCCTGTGCTATAATTGGGTTTTAGCCTTCATATGAAAGCTATAAATTAGCTTCATATTAGGGCTGAGTACATTGGATACTTTTTCTTCCATTCTTGAGATACTTTGCTAAGAAGAACATGTTCCAGCTCCATCC
>CAUYON010081562.1:0-41276 GCA_963573935.1 Arctocebus calabarensis
CAGCAACCTCCAGCTCTTGGGCTTAAGCGATTCTCTTGCCTCAGCCTCCCTAGTAGCTGGGACTACAGGCGCCCGCCACAGCACCCGGCTATTTTTTGTTTCGCAGTTCGGCCGAGGCCGAGCTTGAACCCGCCACCTTCGGTATATGGGGCCAGCGCCCTACTCACTGAGCCACAGGAGCCACCCTGCTGAAAAATTTTTAAAAGACCTAAATGGAAAGATAGCCTATGTTCGTGGATTAATACTAATATGGTAATACTGTCCAAATTTTCTAAAGATTCAATGCAATCAAAATCCCAGCTGCCTTTTTTTTTTTTTTTTTTGCAGAAGTAGAAAAGACAATCCTAAAATTCATACAAAATGCAAAGAACCCAGAAAAGGCAATCTTGAAAAAGAGGAACAAAGCTGGAAGGCTCATACTTCCCCATTTCAAAACTTTCTATGTAATGCTAGTGGTAAATAAATAGCTTGGAACTAAGGTTAAGAGTTTACAGATAAACATTTACAGATAAATGGAATAGAATAGAGAGCCCAGAAATAAGCCCTTACATATGTGGTCAAATTATTTTCCAAAAAGAAGCTCAGACTATTCAGTGGGAGAACTGAAGTTGTCTTTTCAACAAATGGTGCTGGGACCACTGGATATCCGCAGAACAAAGAATGAAACTGGACCCTTACCTCACTCTCTACACAAAACTTAATCCAAAGCATATGCTGTCAGAGGCTAAATGTAATTTCAAAAAGCGAAAACTATAAAATCCTTAGAAGAAAAAAAATAGCAAATCTTCATAACACTGGATTTCACAATGTTTTCTCAAATAATACAGCAAAGCATAAGAAATGAAATAGCAGATAAATGGGACTTCATCAAAATTTAAAATTTCTGTGCACCAAAGAATACTACAGAGAAAGTGAAAAGACAACACACAGAACAGGAGAAAATACTTCAAATCATACATCTCATAAAGGCCTAATATTCAGAATATTCAATATAAGGAACTCTTACAACTAACCAACAAAAAAGCAAACCAATTAAAAAATGAAGAAAAAGCTTAAGTACACACCTTTCCAAAGAAAACACACAAATGGCCAACAGACACATACAAAGATGTTCAATAATATTAGTCATTAAGAAAATACAAATCAAAACTACAATGAGATATCACCTCATTCTCAATAAAATGACTAACTTTTTTTTTAAAAAAATGGAAACAAATGTTGATGAGAACGCAGAGAAATTAGAATCTTCGTACAATGCCAGTGGGAATGTAAAATGGCGCAACTCCTCTGAAAACAGTTTTGCAGTTCCTCAGTGAGTTAAAGATGGAATTATCCCCCCAAAAGTGAAAGTAGATGTCTACTAATAGCAGCTGTATTTACAGTAGCCAAAAAGTAAAAAAACTCAAATGGCCATCAACTGATGAATGAGTAAACAAAACATTGTGTACCAGACAGTGGAATATACAGTATTATCCAGCTATGAAAAGAAACAAAGTACTGACTTGTGCCATAACAGAGAAAGTGGAAATGCCTGTTAATGGGTATAGGCATCCAGCTGGGGTGATGACAAAGCTCCAGAATTAGACAGTGATGCCAGTTGCACAACAATGTGAATGCACTTAATGCCAATGGATTATACACTTTAAAATGGTTACACAAGTAACTTTAAAAGGGGAGAGGACTAATAGGAGTATTATTTCATATAATATTTAAGAAAACTAAGCAAATTAAAGAACATATAACCTTCGCAAAGTGTTTAGAACAGCTCCTGGCACACAGTAGAAGTTACAGAGGTTAAGAGACAGGAATTAAAAGAGAGGGGAGGCAGCTTCAACCCTTGAAAGTGGAGGGAGAAATCCTAAAAGGGAAGTGGAAATGCTTTTTAGCCTTTCTTTCAGACGGTGCTCAGCAGGGGTGTGAGAACTTGGCCTATTAGCTCTGTTTACCACCCATAGGCAAGTCTCCTGTGAAACACAAGAACTCTCAATGGTCTCCAGAACCCAGCACGCCAGCTCAGGGAGACTCTCTAGGAGACAGCAGGAAGCAGAATCAGACTGCACAGACATGAGGCCACCAGGGAGCCACCTGGCCCTCTGGCGACAGCAAAAGCACGGAGGCAGTACCCCACACGCTGTCCAGGAGACATTGACCCACCTGCAGACAGAAATCATTAAAGATGTACCACACGCTCCCCTCACCCAACTCCAGGCCAACCTCTTCATTCCTTACCACAGAAGGCTTCCAGCTGTTGACCTGTGAGACCTCCCACCCAGTTCCCCTCCATCCTCATCACACCCTGCCCGTCCTTCTCTCCAGCACTGCACCAGGCCAGCCTCCCTCAGGCTGCGATCCTCCTGCCATTTGACCTGGGCCTCTGTTGTCCCCTCCACCTGGCACTCTCCCCTCCCTTCTTCACCTAAATCCAATGCTCTGGGATGGTAACGGCAGAACAAATGTTTGCTCAGCCATGGGTCTGTCCCTGGTAGCATGTGTCATTTGCCTGTGACTTTTAATTAATGTCTACCTCCACTCAGAAGTTCTCCACCCTGATGGCCAGGCCCCCAGCAACAAGGACCAGGGAACTCTGGCTTCCTCCCTGTCCCACGCCCTGCTCACCATCATTGATCCTGCTAGCCAAGGACTCAGCACTGAAGCCAGCAAAGATGACTGTGTGGACAGCTCCTATCCTAGCACAGGCCAGCATTGACGCCACAGCCAGTGGGGACACAGGCATGTAAATGGCCACACGGTCCCCTCGGCAGATACCATGCCTCTTCAGCGTGTTGGCCAGGCGGCATGTGGTCTCCAGCAGTTCTCTGCAACACAGGGAAAAGAAGGCCATCAAGACAGGGGGGATGGAGAGAGGGTGCAGTAGGTGGCAAAATGCAGCATAGTTGGGGGTGGAGCAATTCTACAAAATGCACGTGCCATACCCCCAGCCCAGAGCAGGGAGGTAGCAGGCCCTTGACCTCTTGCTGCATGGAAAGCTCTTTTCCAGAAAGAAATGTCTTTAACATTTGTAGATGGGTATCGACACAGATTTACTATGCATTCTTGAGGTGACAGGGCTATATCGCATCCACTTAGAGCAGAGTTTCCCAGAGACCACTAGTGTCCGAAGAACAGATCACCATGTTCCAACACTTCTGGAGAGGCTCACCTCTGAAAAGCAAGACTCAAAAGTAACACACTCAGCAGAAAGAGGAAGGGCCAGTGGTCTGAACCAACACAGGCTGAGGGCGTCAAGTAACACTCGCTGAGCCCGGTCCCCATAACATACCCCAACTCTGCGAAGCCAGGCGAGTCAGGAGGGAAGGTGACAGGTTGCACAAGGCCAGGCGGGTTTCTCCCTAAGCTGCACTCACAGGCCCTAGAACAGAGCCTAACTCTGCAAAGCCAAGGTGACAGGCTGCACAAGGCCAGGCGGATTTCTTCCTAAGCTGCACGGACAGGATGGAGAGCCCTGGGCAGCTGTCACTGGGCCCCTACACCCACGCCCCCGCCACATCCACGGGTGGGGGCCGACCCTCAAACTAGTGAAAATCTGAGAGCTGCCCAGTGGTCTGGTGGGACAGGAAATGGAGAAAGTGGGAGCGATGCCCGTGATCTCTTCCGGATTGTTCCCGCACCTTGTTCTGCAGCATCCGGACTTAGCAATTGCGTTTTCCGTTTTCCCGTGTTTGCTGTACGTGGTTTGATCTTAATCATTTGCAATTTTAAAAACTGACACAGATGAGCATAATGAGAGAGGAAACTCAAGGTCCCTTTCTCTCTGGTTGGGGCTGGCCACAGCCCACGCTTCTCTGCCCTCTGCCTGCCCCGTAAGTCCCAAGCCGGCCAACCGTGCCCCTGCAGGCAGGCCGGAGGTCAGACCCTCCTTTGCAAGGCCCCTTATAGATGTATCTGCATAGTTCCCTCCATTCAAAGGGTAGTCAGGGAGAGGGCTCCCAAGAACGAAGCTCAACTAGAGGCCGCCCAGGAAACCACAGCAGAATGAAAATGAACGGTCCCCAGCTCAGGCAGAGACCTCAAGGAGGCCTTTGTTTCTTTCCAAAGCCATTCTGCAGAGGAGACTAGATGAGAACCGAATCACAAGTTCAGTCTGCAGGCCACCCCACCCAACCGAGATTCCTGCCCAGGCTGGCTCCCGTGCCTCTCCATCTTTTCTCAAAGCTTTCACAGGAGGGGACAAAGGCGTCATTCAGTGGTGCCCCACCTTCCCTTGTTGCTAAATTTATTATTAAAGAACACCATATGATAGCTCCTATAACACCAAATTCTACAGAATCCAGGGCCATAACTGTCACAAACATTAATGAGAAGCGGGACACACCCGGACTTTGCTGAATATGCAATAGGTATTTCCTTTTAGATGAAAACTCTTAGAAATTTTTGTTGGAAATCATTTACTAAAACAACAAAAGTCAGCTAAATCATTTCAGTTAATTCCTAAGGTGTCTGAAGTCCTACTCTACTACCTGGGGGTAAGTGGGGTTTGGCAATGGACAAAGCAAATAAAGGGGAAAGTATAATGAGCGCAGCTCCTACAGGGGAAGAGAAAGCATATGTAAAGGTGTGCAGGGTTTTGAGCATCCCAACTTGTTGAGCACCCCTAGAGAGCAGCAGGGAGAACTTTCTGGACAGATTGGCTGTAGGGAGAATTAGGACAGAGGGAATGAGTGGATTTTCCCTACAGGAGGAAAAGCTACCCAGCCATTGGAGCTGGACAGCTGAACTGTAGCCTTGAGGGAGGGTCTACAGACCAGGCTGAGGCTGATCACATGTTCCCTGGAGGACTGAGGGTCCTCAAAAAGGGCCCAGGAGCTGGAGGTGGGTTCCACACTCTTGCTGCTAAGTCCAAAGGGGAGGCTTCAGCTAAAGAAGTTCATCAAGGTAAATTTCAGAGCCAGATCCACTTCCTATTTACTTTTCAAGGCCATAGACCAGGACATGGAAGGATCCTCCAAGGTCAGGCAGGCAGTGCAGCCTCCTTGGGGTTCTGGAATCTGGCTGCCACATTCCAGCCCACAGCAGTCCAGCCACTGCTTAAACATAACACTGCCAGAGGTTACCTCGTGGGCTGCCTATTTGTCACTTCAATAGGGAAACAGTCTACTTAAAATTGGACCAAGATTTGCAGCTCTTCAAATTCCACCCCTTAGTCCTAGCTCAGCCCTTTAAAGCTGCCCAGAATAAATCTAATTTGTCATTCATGGAAGATATTCAAATTCCTGAATTCTCTCCCCACCCCCACCCCATCCTCTTGGAAGCCTTTCCCAGATTACTAAGTGCACCCCCACATTCCCATGGTGTTATAATGGAGGGAATAGCCTGAACAAAAAACCAGCAGAAATGTTTTCTGTCTTTTTAAAACCTTCCCACTTTTTTGAGAACTAAAACCTGCACCCCTACCTCAGGCCAGTGGTCAGGAAAGGCAGGGGAAATTTCTTTTTTTCTTTGTGCTACAGTAGTTATTTTCAACCACTGGCAGTGAGATGATCTTATGTGTGTCATGAAAATTTTTAACAATCATCAATTAAATTATTTTTGTGTTTATTTATTTATTTATTTTTTGAGGCAGAGTCTCGAGATGTCACCCTGGATAGAGTACCTTGGTGTCATAGCTCACAGCAACCTCCAATTCTCCAGCTCAAGCAATCCTCTTGCCTCCGTTTTTCTATTTATAGTAGAGACTAAGTCTCACTTTTTGCTCAGGCTGGTCTCGAACCCATGAGCTCAAGCTATCCACCCACCTCAGCCTCCCAGAGTGCTAGGATTACAGGTGTGAGCCACTGCGCCCAGCCAATTAAATTATTTTTGAAAGAAGTTCAAACACAGTAAGTATATTCCTTTTTCTACTTTTTTTTTGATCAACATAATTTAAGTGTACCACAGAAACTATACGTTCAAGTGTGCTGTAACATAAAAAAGGTTGAAAACGCCGTGCTACAGGGTGGAGGCCCAGGCCAGTGGAGGTCTGGGTGGGCCTCCCAGGTGGTCAGAGGTCACACTTGTGTCTTCTGTGGCAGAGGTAATGGAGCTAACAACTGCTCCACTTCTCTGACTTGGGGAGATGGCAAGATGGTAATGGGAAGATGTGAAGTAATTAGAATCATTAACTGTAGTTGAATAACAATGGCCTTGAACTGAGGGCCATCTCTATAAAAGCTCTGTTTTTCTGCTTATGTTTGAGTCTTCATCCTCATTTACCAGCAAAGTAATAAACTCTTCTTTCTTTCTCCTCAAGCCACTTAATCCTCTTCTGATGGGGCCTCAAGGGCAAGTGCTATACAGAATATGGGTATGCAGACCCTTCACTTCAACTCCATATTTAACCATGTAAATTAAGAGCATATTAATTTTTAAATACCTGACACAGATGGCTCAAAATCAACATGTGGTCACTAACACACCCACTCCCACCCACCTACTCCACCCCCACTCCCCATATAAGTAAGAGCTTTCTCCTTTATTAGGGTCTTGTGTCATGGAAATTTTTTAAAAAACAGACACTCCATTTATCCATATCCCAGTATCTACCCATCTTTCCAGCTAACCCACTATTTTTTAAACTCAGATTTGTCATTTTATTTATTTATTTGTTTATTTATTTTGAGACACAGTCTCACTTTCTTGTCCTTGGTAGAGTGCTGTGGTGTCACAGCTCACCGCAACCTCAAACTCTTGGGGTCAACCTGCCTCAGCCTCCCAAGTTACTAGAATTACAGGTACCCACCACAACGCCTGGCTATTTTTAGAGACCAGGCCTTACTCTTGCTCAGGCTGGTCTCAAACTCCTGAGCTCAGGTGATCCACCCACCTCAGCCTATATTTGTCATTTTAAACTCTCATGTTTCATTGGCAATCCTCTCAAGACTCAGAAAATGTGATCAAGAAACCTGGGTCTTGAAATCATTGAAAAACAAATGTGTGAGTGATTCTGTCATTCCAAATACCCAGGAACTGCTCAAAAGCATGTTTTTGGATGTTCATGACTTCTCAAAGATTTCCACAAAGCCAAACCCTGCTGTTTCTGTATCAAAAAGACACTGCACCTTCTCGCTGGGAGAGCTCTGGCCACAGTTCAGGAGGCTTTCTCACTGCCTGCAGCTTACTGAGCTCCCCAGGGAGCTCTCCAACACAGGAACCTGCAGCTTTCTGACTCATTAAAATGATTTTAATGATTCGTTAAAGTCCAAATAGAAATACAACACTTCTTGTCCAGATCCTAAGCAGAGTATGTGTGTACTATGTCGAGCCTTGGGGCCAAGCTTTTAGTGTAGACATATGCAAGTGATGTGCACAAAACCACAAATTTGGCCTTGTATGTCTGGTGCTTAATACCCGTAAAACAGTGCCTTAAGAGAAGGAAGAAGAGCTACTACGTGGTGTAGCCAACTCTTAACATCATTGGAGAATAACATTTACCCTGGCTAAAGACACAAACTAACTGCAAGTATTTGTAAGCAACATGACCCCTGTCAGAACTCAGAGGATATAAATGCACCCTTTGCCCTCTAGCCTCAGAATTTGAGATTAGTCCAGAACAGGAAACAGCTGGAAAGAGTTCAGTGACAAGAGAGGAAGAAATATATCACTATTTATTTATTCGTCTACCAATCAAAGCTGCTTTTTCATGGTTAATATTTGAAAATATCGGGTGGCGCCCGTGGCTCAGTGAGTAGGATGCAGACCCATATACCAAAAGTGGCAGGTTCGAACCTGGCCCCAGCCAAACTGAAAAAAATAAGAAAGAAAGATCTTTCCTCCCTAGATCTTTCCTGACAAGAGCCCAAGGGTGTAAGTAAATTTTCTGCGTGTGTTGTTGTGTTTAGGAAATAAACAAGTCGGAAATGCATGATTCCCTCACATTCTACAATTACTCTGGCTCTGGGTATTCATGAAGTACACACTAGTGACAGAATTACCTTCCCTGATGTCCATCTGTCCCATGAGAGCGCAGGGCAGGGATTTGAGTTTTGTTAAACTCAAGCCCACCTCATAGAAGGTAGTCAAATATTTGTTGAGCAAATGGACACAGCAGGTAAGTGTGAAACAACAAGAAGCCAGCAGGCTCAGGGCAGCTGGAAGCCTCTGCTCTCCCACCCTGTGACACCCGGCACTTTCCTGCCCCTGGAGGGGGTGAGGCTGCTGCCATGTCGGCGTCACACTGGCATGAAAATGTTCTGCTGAGAAGCAGACAGAAGGACCACCTCTCTGACAGACCAGCTCATGGATACTTTTCATTTTCTTTGCCAGTAAGGGAAACAAACCCAGGTAATCATGTCATTAGGCACAAAGCTCCAAGCCCGTGTGTGTGTGATGGGGAGGTCATCGCCAAGGTCTAGATGCATAACTTGAAAGGGCACTGCTATACTGTCTCTAGAATTTTCTGTTTTGTTCAGTGTACTGTTTCTGGAAGGTCGAAGTGGGGACAGAAGCAAGGATCAGTTTTAGGAAGGACACATGGCCAGGCAGACCCTGCTCACAGGAAGGGCATGCACAGGACGTCCACAGAACCTGCCCTCATGGCTGGCTCCTCTGACCACAGCATTACTATCGTCACGAAATCTGATTTAACAATGATGAAATGTGCTCACTCCCTTACTTACTATACTGAGGGAAGCCGAGGCAATCAGCTGGATAGGCTCGTAAACCAAGTATGAAATTCCTCGCACACCATTACTGGATTTATGGTTGTGACTCAAAGAGAAGCTGCAGTGGAAACACAAAGCAGAAGCCCGACTTACACTTGAAAGCTCCCAAAGCTGCTCGTTGCCAAGGCAGGCCCAGGCACAGAGCGGTTCCCAGGGAGCAAGTTGCCAGTGGTGATTCCAGGCCAACCGGCAAACTTGGGTCATCAGAGCTGTGTGTTTTCTAAATTCCTTAGAGAAAATAAATAAATTTTCCTTGAGGTTTTGCTAGATTCCATTGAAAGTACTGAACTGGAGCAGTATCTCACTGGAGGCCAGACAAGGACTGATCAGAGAAATGGTCTCACGTCAGGGACCCCACTATTGAGGTGCTTGTGGAGACCAAAAGGGAACTTCCCGAAATCTCTGACGGCAATCCATAAACAGCAGCTGTAATGCCAGCAAAAAATGACAGGATACGAAATGGGAAAAAGAGGGTTCAGGACGCTGATGGTCCCTTAAGAGAGGAGGTACCTCAAGTGCCTCTTCTCAGGAGCCAGGACTCGAAATGCCAGTTTGCCTTGTGTAAGCCTCAGGTGCCGGCATAAGGCCCCGACCTGGCCCTCCCTGCTCTGTGCCCTCGCAGGAGACGCTGAGGACGGACATGGACCTGTGGAGGACGGCACATGCAACCACCGTTGGGGTGCTGCTGGCCTGGAAGCTCTGGGCACTCAGCTCTAAGAGGCCAGAGGGCAGGCCCAGCACCTACTGTGTCACCCTGCAGGACCCATCACCCTGCTGTCTCCACCAGCTACCCGCTTCCCACCTCCTACCTCCTCAGCACCAAGGGGGCTGGTTCCCCCCAGCCCCTCTTCCTGCCTGCCTTCTCCCCAGCCCCACCTCACAGTTCCTTCCCTTGGAATGACAGCTATGGACCCAGTGCCCCTCACATAAGAACCCATTTCGCTGCCATAACAGCCCCCAGGCTCTGAGTCCTCATGGCCACTGAGGTAGAGAAGTTAAGTTGCTCACAAGGCTGTTCAACTGCACAGGCAGGGCAGAGTGCAGACCCAGGCCTGGCCCCAGGTCCTCGCTCTGAACCAGTTTCTCAGCTTGTCAGAACAGCTCATTTGCTACCGTAGGATTCCCAAACTTCATAATTTTGCCATCTGCCCACACTACCACTATTTGTGTAATATTTACCTAGGGTCAGTTTACTTTTTTAATATAAATTTATTTTAAGAATGAGCCAAAGGCTCTGAAACTGAGGCTGACTGTGTTCAAAAGGGAAATCAGCAATACCAGTGAGAGAAGCACTGTGGGGGCTAAACTGAGCCTGAGGACACGGGTTGAGGATTCAGTGTTTGGCTCCAACAGTCAGGACCACCTGGACCAGGCATGTCCAGCTCCAATCCCACTGCCTGGGTATTTCCCTTCTCTGATGCAGTCAGCCCCAAAAGAAACCCTCGTGGGGTGGGAATGGCAGGATAGATTCAGGATAAGCTCTGTCCTCATTGCTGATTGATACCTGCTCTGACCCCGGAAAGACGGGGCCCAGCTCACAGCCCAGTGGAACAAGGCACAATACTTGGGTAGTGGGAGGCTCCTGTAGGCTGAAAAGGCCAGACAAGGGCACCCTGGGGGGGAGGGGGGACACCAGTCCTGGAAGCCAGCCTCGAAAACAGCTGGCAACCTGGCAGAACATTCACCACTGGCTGGACACTCTTGTTTACCTCCAAGGAAAGCTGCAGAAGTGAGTTCTTTCCCTGGTGGAGTTTGGAAAGGGATGTAAGTTTTAACCTTCTAAGAGCATTCACTTTTCCCTGTGGTTAAAAAAAGAACAAAAGTCACAGGATGTTTTTTCAGTTCCCCTCCAGGCTTACTGTCTCATGTGCCATGGATTTGGCCTCTGGGTTGCTTTATACAGGTTCACTTGGCTGTGTCAAAACACTACCATTCAGGGCTGCCAACTTTGCACAGAAAGTTCCAAATCCTAGGTGCAAGTGGGAAATCATCCTATTTCTCTTGCTTTCCTGTGAGTCTACAGAACATTCCAAATTAACACCAGGAGGAAAGTAAGCCCTGGAGGATAGGTTTGCTCCACACAGAGTCACAGGGGTGGGGACCCAAGGGGCAAGGCGCTTGGCACAGCTGTCCAGGCCCAAGGGGTGCCCCTGGCCTTGGCAACAGCCTGGATAAGCACAAAACTCTGGCAAAAACCTGAAGGCTCCTATAACCCAGTGTTGTGCCGGCAAATGCTTAACAACCAGTTTTGTTAGGATAAAGCCCTAATAAACATCACCTCCATGTCCATGGAGGCCATGGGGCCATGTCTCCCCAGTGATTCACAGCACTTGCCAGTTATCTCGATGTAAATGTTTCCACTGTGGCTGATTTCAGCCTGCCATTGCGACTCACTGGACAAGCAGTGGGAAGACATGTGCACAGTTACTCCTGGACACCAACCCCAGCCCTGGGGGGGTGCACCCCACGACGGGACCCTACTCCCAGGGTGGCCTGCTCCTCACTCCTCACAGCCACACCCCAAAACTGCCTATGTCCCCACCTGAGGCTGCCTTTAAAGTTCACTGGAACTGATTTTTCCCTTCATAAAAGCAATAATTGTCAATAACTTATTTCCTTTCTTTTATTTAATAACTTCTTTTCACAATAAATAATTCTTCTTTTTTTTATTTTTTGAGACAGAGTCTCACTATGTCACCCAGAGTGCCGTGCCGTCACTGCTCACAGCAACCTCAAACTCTTGGGCTTAAGTGACTTTCTTGCCTCAGTCTCCCAAGTAGTTGGGACTACTGGCGCCCACCACAATGCCAGGCTATTATTTTTTTAATTGTAGTTGTCATTGTTGTTTAGCAGGCCCAGGCCAAGCTCAAACCTGCCAGTCTCTGTGTATGTGTCTGTGTCTGTATAAGCTTGAACCTTAACCACTGAGCTACAGGCACTGAGGCCACAATAAATAATTCTAATATAAATGTAAATAGCCACTTTGTTTTGAGGGAAGGAACAAGCACATGCCCGGTGTCACCTCCACTTCGAGGCCACCACACCTCTGAGACTGGTGTAGAGACAGTGCTGAAGGTCATTGCCAGCTCAGGGACTAGGCATCCACAGGCTGCACTGGGCACCAGGTAAAGGGCAGAGAGCATGCTCACATACTGTCTCCAGGTGGCCTTTGTCCCTAGGGCCATTGTATATGCTCCCACAGCCTATGCCTTCTGGAAGGCTCTAGCCCAAGGACCCTGCATCCATACTAGACTGCCCCCCTCCCCGCCAGCAAGGGACTGAGGGTCCTCCCAGAGGCTGCATCCCTCCTCCCAGAACTCCATAAGCTCCCTGCCTAAGAACTACTTCTTAGCAGCTGTGACTTCCCCCTTCTGTAGCTAAGTCTCAACAGACACACTTCTGTGGGACGCACAGCCGTCCCACAGCTGAGTCCCGACACATCGCTACATGGCACACAGCCATCCTGCAGCTGAGTCTGAACAGACACGTCTCTGAGGGGTACACAGCCACATTACCAGGGATGTGTTTTCAAATACAGGTTCCCAGGCCCACCCAAAGATCCTGACTTGCAGGGCCAAGCAGGGCCGAGACAATGGACTATTAGAAACCCTCCCCCCGGGACTCCAAGACATGGCTGTGGCTGGAAGTCGCTGCCTCAAATTTCAGCCAGAGACACATCACCAATGCCACCTGCCGATTTCTCTGGACCATTTGGAGACCAGACTATAGGGCATCCTAAAGGCGTGTACGTCTGGTAGGCTCAAGGGACCTCTTCTACACTCCATGTTCTCATTGCCTTGTGACCTTGGTCAGGGCTTTTGTCCTCCAAAGCCTTCCTCCATGCAGAACCAGCAGGGATAATAGGACTGTGTCAACCCTAACAGGGGACAAAGGAATCCACAGTATCTGCCAATGGCCCAGAAAACTCACTCCAGGCTTCTCAGAGGAAATTGGCTAAATTGTTGATGGAGAATTCTCAAACTGCTCACCCATTCCACTCCCTATTATTACTGCATTCAAATGAGGTCAAGACAGCCGCAGGGGATCAGGAGAAGAATGAAGGGGGGGGCTGTTCTCAGGAGCAGATAGCCCTGCCCTGTCACCTCCAAACTGGCACTAGTGACTTCACAGCCTCCTGCAGCTGACTCACAACCCGCCTTAGGGTCCTGGAGCACCCTGGCACTGACCAGCCCCCTTCCCAGCTGGCGCAGAGCCTAATGAGTGTTCACTTGTCCTCTGGGCCCCTTGGCATCTGAGAGACATGGTCCTGGCCAGCGACAGGACACACAGTGTACGCTGTGCAGAGCTAGGGTGATGTTTATAAGGTGTGTGGAAGTGGGAGGTCTGGGCGGCAGGGCGGCAGGGTCCCATTCACACCTGGCAACATCAAAAGTCAGATTCCTCCCATACTCCCTAAGCCAAAGCTGAGCCCAAGCTCCCATCCCAGCCTTTCCAGCTATGTGAACTCCCCAGTTCCCGAAGCTTTCTGGGCGTCACAGTCCTGGACTTTAAAACCCAGAATGACCAAGAATATGAATTTAGATCATTCACCCTGATAGTCAGGGTGAGGGTGGCAAAGCAGGACACTGGACATAGAGGTGAGACCACGTGACTTCAGGAGGACAGAGGGCTGGCATAGGAACCCCCACCCAGCCTTCCACGCTGGCCAGTTACAGGGAACCAGTTCTGGTCCATCCTCACCCACTGCCCCTCCCCAGAGCTACACTGGGCATCTACCCCAGGGAATGCTCACTCCTGTATGTGCTGGACACTGAGTCTAACCCACGGTGACACCTTCACTCTGTGTCTGCATAGTGTGGGGGAAGGAGGTGGAGGCGGATGGCTCAGGAACAAGATGAACCCCCTAGCAGGAAGGGCAGGGACAAGACAGATCAAACCTCATTGCTGGGCAGGCAAGAAGCTTCTGCCCACTGGCCTCTGTGCTGGCCGAGTTGTCCTGATAGGAATTGGACACCACCAGGGCCATGGGATGCCACAGCCTAGCACACAGCAAAGCTGCCAGGCTTGAACCTGCAGAAACGGAAAGAGACAGACAAAGTCCTGTCAGCTCCAAGCAGCAGCCAGCACCAGAGGTGACACCGGAGGCATGACCCCTACCCCGCTCACCTCTTCCCTCAGCCAGCTGCTCCTCACTCCCCAGTGGCCCAAGTATGGCAGAAGGGGGTTCACAAAGCAGGGATCTAGCTCCAGGGGAAGTGTCTGCTTACATGTGTGCTCCTGGAATTAAACCTCTGCCACACTTTGCCCCAGAGAATTCTCAGGAAAGTCCCCATCAGAGAGATCTCCATGGACATAAAGATAAACTCTCAGTGTGGGAAGATATGGCCATTCCAACATGAAATTCCAACACCCTTAGCTTGCCCCAAAGGAGCATACTCGGTCATATATAGGAAGCCTTAAAACATTTCCCGGCATCATCTGGAGCCAAAGTCTTAAGAAAAAGTAGATTCTGGTTTAAAACAGCATGTTTCACCTAACTCAGGGTTTCTACCCAATTCTGGCTCCTGGACATTGAGTTCAGCCCAAGTATTGCAGCTGGAGTGCACCTTCTCAGGGGAAGCAGGGCCTAGACCCCTGCAGGAGCCTCTTTACCCATGTTCCTCAGGGGTCAAGTGGCTGTTTTCCCCCAGGACCCACCTACCAGCCTCCTGTCAGCCAGCGATCCTCCCCTTGACTGCTCTAGTATTTTAATGTGAGTTTGCCCACTAAGACATTAATCTGGGGGAGCAGAAGAGTGCAGTGCAAGGATCAGGCTCTTGGGAAATGGGGTGGGGGTGCATTTTAGCTGCCAGGCTTGTTCCCTCAACGTGACACCCTGCTCAGTGTCATCACCCTGGAAACGCCGCCCACCCTCCTGGCCCCAGCAGCTGGGCTGTCAGCATCCTGCCCTCCTCCTATTTAAGATGCTGATGTTTTACTGGCTCCGGCCTGCAGCTGAAGTGGACCCTCATCCTCCCAGACGCTGTCCTAGGCTTCACCCTGCTGTCCCTATCAACACCCAGCAGCCAGGGGACGGAAGTGTGATTCCATTCTGCAGATGAGCAAACTGCAGGTCAGAGATGTGCAGTGATTTTCTCCAGGTCCACAGCCAAGGGACAAAACAGCAGGCTTCTCACCTCCACAATGTCTGTGGCACGGCAGCAAGACACCTGTCCCTCTGCCTCTCAAAGCTCAACTTTCCCAAGCTTCCTCCAACCCAGTGTCTGTGGTGGGACTTCCTGCTTCCTGTTGTCCCCCAGGGAACAGCCATTTCTGTGACCTTCAGAGGTGCCATGTGTGAAGACAACATGGCCAGGGCCAGAGACAAGCCTCCTAGGGGGTGGCTCCAGGCTGCAGGCTGTCTCTGCAGAGGTGATATGGTGGCTCCCTCTCCCCAGATAAAGGGCCAGCCCCATCTTGTACTTCCTGGCACAGGTGTGGACCCTTAGTAAGGCCCAGCACCTGGCCCAGTGCACCCATCTGGGGAAAAAACCTCCCCCCAGGCCCTGGCCAGTCACCAAAGGGCTCTGACACAGGCAGCGTCAGGGGAGGCCTGATGTCCCTTCTGGTCCTCTGGACAGGAGTTTCTCACTGTGTACTACCCCACCCAATAAAAAGGCCAGCATGAAACAGCCATGGAGATCACCTCCTCCAGGAGCAGGTCCACAGTGGAGACCACACTCAGTTCCCAGCAAGGGCATGTGATGCCTGTCCTTGCTCCTGCGTCATCCCACACCCGGAGCCCAGCTCTGTGCCACCATGTTGCAGGCAGCCCACAGTGTTGGAGCAATGCAAGGGTCAGCTCACCCCTCCTTTACAGGTAAGGATGCTAGAGTCCAGATGGAAGGGCCTGAGGGCTGGCCAGAGCGGAAACCCAGTCTTCTAGCTTAATTAAAATGCTCTCATAAAAGGAAGGCTTATATACTGCTGGTGGGACTGCAGATTAGTACAGCCTCTATGGAAGACAGCATGGCGACTCCTCCCAGAACTAACAGCAGACCTACCATCCGACCCAGAGGTCCCACTACTGGGTATCTACCAAAGGGTCAGATCTCATTTTATCAAAAAGACACCTGCACTTGAATGTTCATCGAAAGGGTCAGATCTCATTTTATCAAAAAGACACCTGCACTTGAATGTTCATCGCAGCACAATTCACAGTTGCAAAGATGCACTCAAGTGCCCACAGTTCATGAGTGGATTGACACATGTGGAACAAGAATACTGTGGAATTCGACTCAGACATGAGAAGGATGAATGAATGTTTTTTGCAACAATTTATTATAACCTGGGACCATTATCCTAAGTGAAGTATCAAAAAAATGGAAAAACAAATACCGCATGTGCTCGTTCTTAAATTGGACCTAACCAATGAGCTCACACGTGCACACAGGGAGGTAAAACTCAGTGGAACTCAAGCAGGGGAGGGGTAGAAGGGAGGGCGAAACGTACCTAACGGGTACAGTGAACACCATCTGGGTGATAATAGCACTTACAGCCCTGACTCAAGCATAACAAAATTGATACATGTGACCAAACATTTGCACCACCATAGTATTTTGAGATAAATAAATACAAAGATGCTGTCCTGTGGGCTCAGCTTGAGTTCATATCCTCACAGAGAGCCTTAGACTAGAATTATACCTGGGGTCCAGGGCCCAGGCAAACACCACCAGCCCGACACCCACAGCTGGCTTTCTCCTCTCTTTTGGGTCTCGCCCCTAAGCTGAGAGGATGTGGGACCAGCCCTAGGTCTGTCCCTCGCCTAGAAATCTGAAGCCTCATTAATCTGCCCGTAGCTCATCACTGCCTTCCAAAAAAACAGGAGTTTGTTTCTCTACGTGCCCACCCCTAGGGTCTCCAGAATCAGCCCCCTTGAACTAAGATGCAAAAGACAGATCTTCTAAAGTATGCAATTGCTGGGGAAGAATGGGTAGGCAAGTTAGAGCCTACTGCCAGGGTGTGTCTGGCCATATAGCCTCTGGGGCCCCAGATTACCTGCACCCCCACCCAGCCTTCACCAGCCCCTGTCCTGCCTAGGATGTGCCCATCAGGGGGCAGAGGAAGGCTGGAAATGGTGCTGGGCCCCTGGTGTCGGGTCACAACTGCCCTCTTCTGAGAGATGGGCACTGACGTTGCTGCCTGAGCCCCTGCCAGGCCTTCCTCCCCCTTTCTTCCCCTCCCAGTGGAAGTGAGAAGAGGCAGCTGCACTCACAAGGGAGGAAGCCAGACTAAACCACAAGGGTCCTCTTCCTCCCAGGGTCCCACACCAGTGCCCAGTTATGGTGACGAGCACCCTGGAGCCTAGCAAGTACTCAGTGAACAGCAGACACCAGCACGGTCACCGTACCCCTCCTGTCCTGGTGTCCACACTCCAGAGTCATTTCAGTTACAGTAACCACCCCTGCACAGCTGGAAAGATCAGCCCAGAGGACGTCACATGGCTTCACAAGGTCGCTGGCCAGCGGGAGAATGGCACTGAACCAGAACGTGCCTCTTTCTGTGGCCCTGTGCCCACGAGCACCTGAGGAAGTGCAGGTTGCAGACACATTGCATAGAGGGCAAAGGCCACCTGTGCCTTCCCAGTGTGTGGCCAGAGGGCGTGTGAGGTAGACAGTCAGGAGCTCCTGTCTCCAGGTCACCAGAGACTGTCCCAGGAGCTGTGGACATACAGACTTCACCACAGGCAAGCACCCTGGTGCTGAGGGGACTGCGTTGCCCCAGAACCCCAATCTTTGTTAGTCCATGGAGTTTCTTTAAAAGGCCCAGATGATGAGTCTGGACTTTGGTCTTCCAGTTGACAAGGGTCTGTGACTGTCCTGAGGTACCTTCAGGGCCACTGCATGAGGCATTGGGGCAGAAAAGCACTCTGCTCAGTGGCAGAGTCTGCTGGATAGGACAGCCAACACCAGTGTCTGGGGGGCCTTACTTGGAGATGAGAAGAAGAAAACCTCATGTCAAAAGTCTAAAAATGACCAGGAAAATAATTAACCCCTTCAAATACTAGGTGCAATTATGGATGACCTGTGTGTACACTTTTCATTCTAACAGTAAAAAGAAAGAGTCATCTAGTACCTAGCCTAACTGGTCTATTTGGGACTAAGTCTTTTTGTTTTGATTTTTCATTTTTTTCTTTTTGAGTCAGTCTCACTCTCTTGCCCTGGGCATCATAGCTCACAGCAACCTCAAACTCCTGGGCTCTATGTGATGCTCCTGCCTCAGACTCCCAAGTAGCTGAGACTACAGGTGCCCACCACAACCCCTGGCTAGTTTTCCTATTTTTAGTAGAGATGGGGTCTTCCTCTTGCTCAGGTTGGAGTCTGTTTATTTTGAGAGAGAGAGAATAATAAACACTTTGCCTATACTTGCACATTTTTCTCTAGCCCAGGGCTTCTTCAGGACTATGGAGCAGAAGCTGCTCTTGGCTTCCACAGAGTGGCTGGGGGCCCGAGAACTCCCACGTGGCTCATATGGAACCACACACCCTGGCTAGCTGGGCCCACTCCCATACTGCCTGAGGCTGCTTCACACTAACCCAGTATGCACACGCCCTGGCATCCAGCCTAGGGGCCACCACACACACACACACACACACACACACACACACACACACACGGCCTGCCTGCCCCAGGGGCACTGAGTCAGTGATGGAAGGAAATCAGCCCTCAGGAGTGCCATGGCAGGACCCACTCACGGCTCTTCCAGGTAGCTCCTTGATACCCCCAAACCTCCACATAGGTTTTCACCTTTTACTGAAGACCTGCCCCCAGCAGCAACCCCCAGTGCCTTTCCAGGAGGTCCATCCATGCACAGGTGGAGGTGGGACAGCAAAAGTAAGCATGTAGCCAAACCGGCTTGTTAATTCAAGTAACCACTCCAGGACCTGACTGGCCAGGGGTAGATGTGATAACAGCAGACACACAGCTTGGGGACACAGTGGGCCTGAGATAGCATCACAAGCAAAGGGGGCTTTAATGGAGAACTAACATCTTGCACTGAGTGACCTCAAAGGCCCCAAGCAAGGCGATCTCCTGCAGGAGACAGCTCTGGAAGGCCTGGCTAAGCCCCCAAATGCACATGCAATGTCCAGAAGTGTGCTTGGCAGATGGGGTTAAAGAATTAAATAATAAAAATCAGCTTTTAATGCAAACTCCTCAAAGATCATTCTATTTATTGCCCCACTCTCATAAGGGCACAGAGTCAGGCTGAAGACCTGGGCTGGTTGTTGTCACTCCAGCACATATTTTATTCAGCTTGTGTTTGAATTTACTTTTACTTTTCCTGGGACAAGAGAATGCTTCCAAAGCTAAAGCATGCACCCTGAGACTCAGACAACTCCCTCCTCCAGAGCCAGGCAAGAGGAGCACACAAGACTGGGCCAAACACCTCCTCTACACTGAGGACACTCATGACGTCTGCTTCACGGAGACTCAGCTCCCTCCGTGGGAATCTGAAGACATGAAGTGCTGCCAAAGGCAGGCCCCATCTGGATCACCCTGCTCTGTTCCCCGGCCCAGCAGGGTGCCTGGGTCAGGGTCAGGAGGTCCCGCAGGGTGCCTGGGTCGGGGTCAGGAGGTCCCGCAGGGTGCCTGGGTTGGGGTCAGGAGGTCCCGCAGGGTGCCTGGGTCGGGGTCAGGAGGTCCCGCAGGGTGCCTGGGTTGGGGCCAGGAGGCCCAGGTAACCTGCTGGGCTGAGACCCCCAGGGATACACAGTACCTGTAGGTGATCCTCACTTCAGTTCCAGGTTCGTCTCGCTCCCAGATCAAAGCCACACTCTCAGGGGCCTTCTGGACATGCTGATCCAAGCAGTTGACTGTACAAAAACAGGTTTGACAGACGTTACAGTGGGTCCTTTCGGAGTGAGAATCCAGGCAGGAGGCAGAGAGCTCTAGTTTGCTGAGGAGGTTGAGCTGTGCCCACTGCAAGGGCACTGCCCTGCATGGAAAGGTCTCTACCTCATTGCAAAGAGAAGGGTGCTTGTCAGAGGGGTGAAAACAAAGATGGTCACCACACAAGCATGGTCCCAAAGGCGCGAGGTGCTCTCCCACCAATATTCTGAAGTGGTCACTTCACAGCAGTCATCCCGATCCAGTCTGCCTGCTGGTCTCTCCTGGGCCACCTCCAGCCACCTCCCCCCAGCGTGTCAGGGCTTTCAAAGCTCCCTGGGAGGTTCTGTCGTGTCGCCGGGGCAGGCATCACAGCATGCTCTGCAAAGAGCACTTGGTACCAACAGAACCTCACAGGCCAGTACATGGCTGGTGCGGCCGGCTCCTGGGTGCACCTGCCCCCATGGTAGGGGTACAGACGGGTTGAGGGGCAACTCCCCTTTTGTGTGTTTGACTGGCACCCTCAACATCACCCTCTGCTCCAAAGAGAGATCCAACAATAGGGAATTGCTATCCTGGTTTTCCAGAATGCTCTGCTCCTGTCCCACTCTGCTACCCAAGCTCACATCACGTGACTTATTTGCAGAAACAGAAGGTCAGTTCTCCTATTTACTGTAAACCTGAGGATTAGTGGGATTGAGTTCATTGGCACCTGCTCAGTACTCACTGATTTCAAGAACCAGCCTAACTCCAGCCAGCACTTCAGAGCCCCTCTGCACCCTCCAACCAGGTGCTGAAGACTGACTCTCCAGAGGGCCCTAGGTGTGTGCAGAAAATGATTCCTGTGAATATCTCTGGGGTCAGCAGCCACCTGCCCCCCTGGCCTCTCAGGGTCGCGCTTGTGCACCCATGCACACATGTTAACCCCACAGAAAGCCCTCACCCTCACTAGGGTCTCCAGTGTCATTTGCGGCCTCAGCCAACGGCGTCCAAGCTCTGTGACATCCCTACCATCAAGCAGGCAGCAGAGTGGTTGGTCTCTGTTCCACCAAAACAGGATTCATAATTTTATTATTTTTTTAATTTAATTTTATTTTTTTTGAGACAGAGCCTCGAGCTGTCACCCTGGATAGAGTGCAGTGGCATCACAGCTCACAGCAACCCCCAATTCCTGGGCTCAAGTGAGTGTCCTGCCTCTGCCTCCCAAGGAGCTGGGACCACAGGAGCCCACCACAATGCCCAGCCATTTTTTGGTTGCAGCTGTCATTGTTGTTTGGCGGGCCCAGGCTAGATTTGAACCCACCAGCTCAGGTGTACGTGGCTGGCGCCTTAGCCCATTGAGCCACAGGCGCTGAGCCAGTATTCATAATTTTAAAAACAGTAAAATCTCTACCCCACTGCCTGGATGCCTCCCCCATCTTCTCAAATGCTTTTCTGGGTGACAGAGGCTCTTTTAGGAGCACAGAGGGAGGGCACACAAACCCTGCAGCTGTTTGTTGAGCTAGTCTCCAGGGCACACTTTTGAGCAAGGCCCCATGCTGAATGCAAAGGGACATGAAGGGACAGATACTCAGCCCCTGCCATGGGTGCAGGACACACACACAATCATGAAGAACATGAGGAAATGACCAAGACACAATCAGGCTGTGGCAGGCAGAGTCCCCAGACAGGATGACAGAGCTGAAGCAGCAATGACCACAGGCAGCTCCATGAGGACACTGTCCCTGTGGGCCAGAGGGAGAGACCATCAGGGTCTCCTCTTACCAACTGGAAAAGAGGCCAGGGAGGCTAAGCAGGCTGCCCAAGGGCACACAGTGGCAGAGCAGGACCCAGCACAGGCAGGTCAGTCCAGAGTCTTATGCTGACATTCTGCCCTCCATGGTCAGCCTGTAACAGTCCAGCCAGGCGATGAAGGCTGCTCCAAGCAACAGGTGGAAGAAGGGTAAGGCCTGCTGGTACAAGGCCAGGCTGATTCAGGCAAGTGAGCAGAACAAGGAGACTGGCGAAGGAGACAGAGAAGCAGCAAGGCTGCCGGGGGGGAATCAGTACACTGCCATGCAAGTGCCAGTCAGCCTGGCCCACAGGCTGAGTCTGCCTGCAGAGGTGTGAGTCTCTGGCTGGTGTGTGTATGTGCAAGCACAGCAATCCAGCCCAATATTTTAAATCAAGTATATTAAAACCACAGGTTTCTAGCTTCTGAACAATCAGCAGAGTGACCATCCCCCATACCCACAGGCCTTCCATGTCCCCTGACATCCTCCCACGCCCCTCTATACTCCCACACCCCCACTGCTGGCCTGTCCCCTGCAGTGACTGTGGGCAGGTGATGACAAGCCTGGGAAGACCCAACCAGCCAAGGACTGACACTGCAGAGAGACAGCGGGTGGAGGAGCGGGCCCAGCAAGAGGAGATGAAGGCTTGTGCACACATGCCTACTTGAGCCTCGGGGCTGCTCCAGCCACTGTCTGCGGGCAGGCACAAACTAAAATACAATCTTAAGCTTCCTCCAGCAGCAGCTGGTTGAATGGACCCCCTCTAGGCCATAAAATGAGCTTCTACTATGAGAAAGCTCAGACATGCCTCTTGATGCCCACTCCCTTCTTGGAGTCATCCACTGTGACTAATTAATGTACCGAAGGCTATGTAAGATGCACCTGCAGGTCCTCAACACACACAACAAACCACTTGCATCTGGGTATATAGCCTAGTCTCTGATTAACAGCCCCTTATCTTTTTTTTTTTTTTTTTTTGAGACAGAGCCTCAAGCTCTCACCCTGAATAGAGTGCTGTAGCATCACAGCTCACAGCAACCTCCAATTCCTGGGCTCAAGCGAGTCCTTTGCCTCTGCTTCGCAAGTAGCTGGGACTATAGGCACCCGCCGCAACGCCTGGCCATTTTTTGGTTGCAGCTGTCATTGTTGTTTGGCGGGCCCAGGCTGGATTCGAACCCTCCAGCTTAGGTGTACGTGGCTGGCGCCTTAGCCCGTTGAGCTATAGGTGCCAAGTCACAGCCCCTTATCTTGATGCAAGCATTCCTTTCTGCTCACTCCTGAGTTTTTTTTTTTGTGACAGAGCCTCAAGCTGTCGCCCTGGATAGAGTCACAGCTCATAGCCTCAAACTCCTGGGCCCAAGTGATTTTCCTGCCTCATCCTCCCAAGCATCAGGGACTAAAACCCAGCTATTTTTTGTTGTTGTTGCAGTTGTCATTGTTGTTTTAGCTGGTCAGGGCCGGGTTCAAACCCACCAGCTTTGGTGCATGTGGCTGGTGCCCTAACCACTGAGCTACGAGCGCTGTCCACTTCTAGTCTTTTAGGCAAAGCCTAACTCTTTCAGCTCCTTGTCAACTAAAAAATCTTTAAACCCACCTGTAAACCCCCCTACCGCACCCTCACCTCGAGATGTCCTGCCTTTCCGGGCCAAATCAATACACACCTTCCATGTATTGATTTACAACTGTGTGTGTGATTCCTGTCTCCCTGAATGCACAACAAACTGTGACCCCATGCAAGGCTTCTTGGGTGTGGCTCTAGGTCATGGTCCTCAAATTCTGCACAGAACAAACCTCTTCAAATTAATTTTCAATTCAGCCTCTTTTCTGTTGACACTGGTCACAGGTACAAATCCTCAGCCCCACCCAGACCTGCTGAGTTACAATCTGCCTCCTAGGCCACCACCAGGACACATGAGCCCACTCCAGCACGCACTTCTGCTCCCACAGTCTGTCTGCCGTGAGTCTGACCTGGAGTTGCTTTAAAGAGGGGCCTGCCCCAGCAGCCTTTGATTGGTCTGGTGACCCAGAAGGAGGCAGCAGTGTGGGGCTCAAGTAGGCACGTGTGCACAAGCCCTCCTAGACACCACACCTGTGCCCGGCAGCTGGGGCACCTTCTCACTGAGAGCCTGCCCAGCTTCTAGCTGACACCCTCACAGCCTCACAGCCTCGGGGCACCCTTTGCCTGTTGTGTGCCAAACAGGAAGGCAGAGCTGGGAAAGGTGGAGGGGACAGCCCTGTCACAGGAGGGACAGCACCTGGGCTGCAGCTGCATGCCTGGCGAAATTGGCCACGTGTCATCTCTTCCAGGGCTGATACATGGCACGACCCAGGCGGATCATAAGGGAACCTGTGCAGAGTCCGGTAGGCACCTCTGACACACACAGAAGTGGCCACAAAGTGGCCTCTAAGGCTCCCCAGCCTCATTTCTCCCCAGGCCATGTGAGCTCCTTCTGATCCAGGGCCTGTGCGCTGGTTTCTCCCTGCCTGGGATGCTGACCACTCTGCTCACCCACGCTGCAGCCTCAGCCTCCACATCTTACTCTCTGTTTGGCACCCCCTTCCTGCGAACCCCCTGTCTCCTCTGACTAGGCCTGAGAGGCTGAGAGCTGTGGACGGGTAGGAGTCCTGATCCCACCTGTGTGCAGGCAGCCTCGCCCACAGCACAGGGCTGAGATGTGCTGGACTTGGGATGATGGACAGACGGTCATGTCCTGGAGCTGAAGGAGCACCTGGGGTCTAATAGGCGCCAGGCTGTCCTCCTGCCCAGGGAAGAAACAGACCTCCTGTGTCTGTGGCTTTGCCCCTCAAGTGTCTGCTCTCCCTTGGGCCTAACGCAGGGCTTCTCCCCTTTGAGTGGCCTCAGAGGGCTTGTGAAGGTGTAGGCGGCAGAGCCCCATCTGGTCTGATTACGCATTTCAAACCATGGCCCAGACCACATGAGCACATCTACCGTCTATGCAGACCCCGGGTTCTAGAGAGCCCTCTACTCCCTTCACACATACATGTCAGCCTTGTGAGACATCTGGCCACAGCCTCGTAGGCTGGCAGCCCAAGGCTACAGCTAAAAACCTGAGGTCTAGAGCTCAGCACTTGCCCATCCACTCACCAACCTCAGACAGTTCACACGTTCTCTAATCCAGAGCTCAGTTTCCTAATCCACAGTGGAAATGTGATCCCAGATTCTGGGTGTGACTGTAAGAATTAGGTGCCAGTTGAGTGTTTTCTATTACAGGTTTCCTGTTGTATAACCAGGGGTGATACAAACACAATAACCCTCCTATTTGCTCACAGCTGCTATGGCACACTCAGATGACTTGAGCACTACAGAAAGCGAGGTGTGGGGTCTGGAAGGGATGGGGGCCCTGGAATGCCACTCACATGTTGGCTCTTAGCATGTGTTTGTGGTTCTTGCTATTATATCAACAGCAGGAATAAAAAGAAGGAAGAGGGGAGAGAGAGAAGGAGGTGAGAAGGGAAGGGAAGAACGGAAGAGGAGAGAAAGAGGAAAGCAAAGAAATTTAAAGAAAAAAAACTTCCGGAGTGTGGGTGGGAGGTCATGGTACACATCTCTTGGAGGCAGAACACAATTATAAGAGGGACTTTACCTAACAAATGCAATCAGTGTAACCTGGTTCTCTGTACTCCCAGTGAATCTTCAACAATAAAAAATTCCTTCCAGAAAACTGGGCAGTGGAATAAGAAAATCCCACTTCCAAGCATTTCCAAGAAGACCTAGACAAGGGCCTAGCACCGTTTAAGGTGTGCCGCAAACTCTACCTCCTATACCCAGCCTTTTCCAAAACTCCCAGCACACAATGACCAATGACCTCTTTCCACCTCACAGTGGCCTACACCACTTAACACTTCCCAGTTCTGCCCAGGGCCCCCCCAGTTCTGCCCAGGGCCCCCGCTCTGGGACACCGTGCCCACCACCCTCCACCCCGTCGGGGCCACAAGGTCTCTGAGGGCAGGGACCACATGCCCAAGATACCCTTATCATGTTCTCTCCAGAAGTGTGGACTTTATCTTTGCTGGTCTCTGGGCCATCTTTTCATTAGAATACAGGTATTTTCTGGAATACCTGTCACTGCACATGAGTTAGAGCCTTTACTTCCACATCTGCGCCATGGCACCACTAACCACCCACACTCATGCCCTCAGAGTGAGAGGAGTTGAAGCTGTACCACCCTCCCATGAAGCCAGGTGTCTACGGGGTCGGCAGGCGGTTAGGTAATGCTTGTTGGTGGGTTGTGTGTTTTCAGTTTTGTTAAAAAAGAAAAAAGGAACTATAAGAGCATTTACATTTCCATTATAAGGATGACATACACTAACCTAGGAATTTTCAAGAACTCGTGTTGGCTATTTGAAATACATCCCTTGCGGCTCGGCGCCTGTGGCTCAACGAGCTAAAGTGACAGCCACGTACACCTGAGCTCGCAGGTTCGAATCCAGCCTGGGCCCGCCAAACAACAATGACAGCTGCAACCAAAACATGGCCAGGCGTTGTGGTGGGTGCCTGTAGTCCCAGCTACCTGGGAGGCGGAGGCAAGAGACTCACTTGAGCCCAGGAATTGGAGGTTGCTGTGAGCTGGGATGCCACAGCACCTGATCCAGGGTGACAGTTTGAGGCTCTGTCTCAAAAAAAAAAAAAAAAAAAGAAATACATCCCTTGCCCTCACACACTCCAACTTTAAGTGAACCCAGCATACAGAAATCCAATTTAATCAAAAGAAACTAGGGAGCTAATATTCATGTCAGCTAAGGATTTACAATGGATTTTCCCTAAATAGTAATCCTCCCTGGTACATTTTAAGATATTACATCAGTCACAAAAATTGCATTTGCCAACTTTCCAGAGCATCAGCTATTTAAAATAAGTCATGCCTTTGACAACTGGAAATAATTCAGAGCCTCTTCTAGGGGATCCTCCTCTCAAGATTGGGTTTATATCTTCATTTTTAGAGTTCCTTGAAAATATGCCACCATCAGGCTCCCTGCCTTTGAATTATTGGAGGGCATCAGGGAGAGGAGAGAGCAACAGTAAAATGTTTCTATTCCTGCAAGCAATGTTCCAAAAGCATCAAGAAGTTGCTCAGTGCTCACTGCTTGCTTATAAATAACTTTTTACATTCTTGCTTGAATAAGTATACACACACTTTTAAAAAAATCACTGAAAATTTGGGGTTTAGAAAATAGAGCTTAGTTGTGAGTTTCAAAAGCAGCACAGACCATCACCCTCTAGTTCTGCATTTGCAACTTCCTGACACCTTGGGTTTCTGTGCCACAGGGCAAGAACATCTGTTGGACTTTACAAGGACAGAGCCAAATTTCAAATTTCGGGGAAGTGTTAAGTGGCGTAGGCCACTGTGAGGTGGAAAGAGGGGCTGTTGGTTATTGTGAAATTTCAATTTCAAGGGAAAGAATCCCTTTTAGAACTGGGCTCTCAAAAAAACCTGCAAAAAACCTGCAAAGCAGTTTTATACAAGCACAACATAGTAGCCAAGTCACCTGAGGGAGTGAAGACTTGGCCTGCCCAGTCCAGTGGGCCCTTGGTGAACAGAGCTCCAGACAGGCAGGGTCCTGTGATGCTCTCAGAGCCACCTCTGCCACCTGTGTACCTTCCACTCCCCATCTATCCTAGGCTGATCAGATGCAAACTCATGTGGTCCAGGTCAGATAAAGCATAGCTCTCTCAGCAGCACTGCCAAGGCCAAGTTCAAAGTTATAACCTCACATGCTTCATTAATAAATAACAAATGATTAGGAGTCTGTGCTAAGGAAAGTGCGGAGTGCTTTAAGAGTGTTTTAATTCTAACAGCCCCAGGATGGGTGTGTTGATAGTCCCATTGATAAGGAAACAGGTACAAACAGTCGGGCAACCAGGCCCAGGTAGAAAGAACCCTAACAGTTTCTGCATTAATCTCTTGGACCTCTGGTTGCAGAACATTCCCTGGGCCCAGCCATCATGCTAGGAGAAGCCCCTCAAAGTGCTTTGGGCCACAGCTCCTGCTGAGCTCAGTTGTCCCAACCAGCCCCAGACTTCAGAGTAAGAAGCAGGCAGATGACTCCAAGCTCAGATGTGAGGGGGCAGGAGCAAGTGTTAGATAAAGTGTGCAGAAGGCGACTGGTTGCAGACTGAGCTGTACTGAAGGCCCATACCACCAATCCAAACTAAATTGTTTATCTGACCTTCAGAGAAATAAGGTGAGTGAGACCGTAGCCAGATCCTCAGATGTGCCAGTTTAGCCAGCATGACATGCAGTTACCTCTGCTTAAACCTTTAAAAAGGAATTGACTTTGAAACAACCAACCTCCTTTTTGTTCTCTTTGTCTGCTTTCTTCAGTCCTTTTCTCTTTACAAAACCAATCTCCTCCACTCAGCCCATCAAACACTCATTCTCTTGTATGGAATGAGGTGTTGCCAGATTACAGAATCACCAATGTGACGTCAATTAAGATCTTTAAACTGGGCTCGGTGCCTGTGGCTCAACGGGCTGAGGCGCCAGCCACGTACACCTGAGCCGGCAGGTTCGAATTCAGCCCCCAGGCCCGCCTATCAACAATGACGGCTACAACCAAAAAATGGCCGGGCGTTGTGGCGGGCGCCTGTAGTCCCAGCTACTTGGGAGGTGGAGGCAGGAGATTCGCTTGAGCCCAGGAATTGGAGGTTGCTGTGAGCTGTGATGCTATAGCACCCTATCCAGGGTGACAGCTTGAGGCTCTGTCTCAAAAAAAAAAAAAAAAAAAAGATCTTTAAACTAGAGTCACTGCCATCAGGCCCTGTCCAAAGTCCTGATGCACAGGATCCACAAGTGTGCTGAGGTGATGGCTGTCTGGGGCCACTAGGTGCGGGCGGTTTGACAAGGAACGAGGGCAACAAGAACAGAATTTTGTCACACGACCTCTTTGTTTTACAGGTGATGAAACACAAAGCACAGGGAAGGGACAGCAAGAACTCAAACCAAGTTGTGACTCTAAAGAAGCATTTGGACCCACCAAGCTGCAATGCACCCCCGTACAACCACTATTTGTTGTTGGTTTATTCAATAGAGCCATCTCCAGTGCACTAATCTAGATTTTGCCTTTTTAAAACTGCCTTCATCTGCCCTGATTTGATGGTTCTGGAACTTGAGCGTGCAGCTGGAGGGCTTGTCAAACTTAGGTGGGCCACACCCCCAGGGTTTCTGATTCCAGACTTCTAGGATGGGCCCCAGAGTCTGTTTCTAAAAAGTTCCCAGGTGGTGATGATGATACTGGTCTAAGGACTGCACTGTGAGAGCCACAGGTACAGGTACCCTGAAAGGGTAACGGAAGTTACGAGAGCAATGCTCCTTTGGAAAAAGCCACCATCATGCTGACCTTATCACACATGACAGGTCCCACAGCTTCTCAGGGGCTCCCAGGGCAGTGGTGGCTTGGTCTGGCCTCTTTCATACGGTTACCTCTGTGGTTTTGGGACACTGACAAAGGGCAGAGACACCGAGGACAGCTGGCTGAAATATATCCCTTGCCCCTTTCAGTTTTTCCCTCACACCTCACAAGGTGGGTGTGAGAAAGCTGCTTTTCCATGAGCCAGTTTCTGAAATTGTTTCCAATGCAGGTAGCCATATAGGCCATTCCTTCAGCAGAATGAGTGCAGGGAAAGAAAGCAGAAGAGCTGCCTGCTGAGCTCTGGCCCAGCCTCCTGTGTGCCAGGGAGGCCCAGCCACTGTCTTATCTGAGGGTGAGCTTGCAGCGCTGCACCAGCCAACTGCAGCCTTGGCCTCTCCCAAAGTAGCTGCACACTTTCTGCCTCTGTGCTTTGGTAAGTTGCTCTCGTCCCCTTCAAGGGCACATTCCACCAACTCTTTGGGTTTTCTCCAACTAGTTCAAGGACACTTGCTGCTGATTCAATTTTGAAGAAACACATTTAATAAGTGACCCATTTTAAATTTATTTTTTATTTTTTTTTTATTTTGTTGTTGTTGCAGTTTGGCCAGGGCCAGGTTTGAACTCGCCACACCCTACGGGGCCAGCACCCTACTCACTGAGCCACAGGTACCACCCAATAATTGACTCATTTTAATTACACCAGGTAGGTGATATACAGTATGAAAAAAATAATTTTGGTCCAAAGTTCCTTTAAGTTTCTCTGTTTGAAAAATTACTGCAAGACACTACCTATAATTTTATGGGAAATGCAGAAGGTAACACACTAAAATTGCTACTGCTTGTTGGTCACTAATAAGTGCTGGGTTGACTCCACACCTTCCAGCACTACCCCTGCAGCCAGCTGAGGACATAAAGGCTTAGACAACAGAACACCCGGCAGTGGACAGGGAGCCTCAGAGAAGCCACCTCCAAAGTTCAGGCCTTGGGAAGGGGCGTGATGCTGCAACAAAGACCTTGGGATCCTTTTTTAAACACCCCACACTCACACCTACCCTTCCCATCCCCCCTGTCCCCCCACCCCCACCCGCTACTCCACCAAACAGGTTTTGGCCATGTTCCCAGGCCACAGCCCCTCCCAACTGCCAGGCTGCAAGGCCCCTCCTGGAGGCCCACCCATCATGCTGGCAGCGCCCTGCAGTTCTGGTCCTACTCCACACTTTGCTTAGGCTGGGTGAGGGTGCAGTGTGCGTTCCCCAACCCCCAACCTTAGCTGAACTGCAGTGGATTCAGGCTCAGTAGATGACCGGCGACTGGCGGAGCTGGTGTCCTGGGATCTAAGGCCAGTCTGCTGCAGGCCGTGTGTCTCTGGGAGCAGCTCTCCACGCTGAGAACAGGGAGGCCCGCTGTTACTTCCTTCCCGTGCACAAGCCCCACAGCAGGAGGTCAGCAATTCCAGCTGCTGAGCCGGATTTTCTCCTCCCCAAGCCACTCGCCACAACTCCTTTGTTTACATGGGCAAGGTTTTCCCCAAGGCGGATCTCTGGGCAGAGCAGCTGGCAACCGCCACACGCTTTCAATTTTTCCCTCCAGCCCTGGGTACCAGAATAGGAAAGTCCCCATTCCTGGGAGCTCCAGGGTCCCCCGCTGGTCCCCACAGGCTTGCACTCACGGGCGCTGTGCACCCTGCAATTGAACTTTGGAGACAGCTAGCGAAGGGTGGCGGCGGGGCACCGCCAGCAGCTGGGCATCTCAAGCTGTGCCGGGTCTCCACCGGCGCCATCCCGAGCTGGGACCAAGTATTGGCGCTCCAGAGTGCAGCAGGCGGGGAGGGGGCATGGGGGGCTGGACCCTCTGAGGTCCTGTGGGCTTCGCGTCGGAAGTGACTTGGAGCCACGAGTTACTATGCATGGTGCAGAACCCCGGGGGAGGGGTCCTGTAGGGCTGCCAGGACGCCAGATGTGATCCACCTGGCCTGGGGATCTTCGACTCCCCTTAGGACTCAAGAGTTGGGGGCGTCCTGGATGACCCGAAGCCCACTCACCAGACACATTTAAGTGGCCTCCCAGGAACCAGGCGATCTTGCCACTGCCGAAGTCGCAGTCCCATACAGTGTGGTAGGGGGTGTCCCACACGAGCGTGTCCCGCGCCAGCTGGCCCCAGAAGGCGGCTGGGTCCCGGGCCGCCTGCGCGCTCAGCGCAGGGTACAAGCCAGGCTGCGGGGCGGCGGCGGCGGGGGCGCTGCCCGAGAGCCCGGAGGCCTTCCCTCGAGGAGCACTCACCCCGCGCAGCAGCCGCATCGGCTGCCCGGAGCGTCCTCCTCGCAGGCTCCCCAGCAGCCACCCGACGCCGTGGCCCAGACTGCGCGCCGCCATTTAACCCGACGCCCCAAAGCTGGCTGTGAGTCCCAGCGGTGCCGCGAGCTAGGGGCGCTCCTTAGAGTGTGTGCGGGCCCCGCCCCTGTCCCGCCCTCGGCCGCCACCCACTGCTCTGGGGCCCGTTCCAGTCCTGAGCCCTCGGGTCTCCACCACTTCTTGTCCAGCCATTAAGGAGGAGACCGCGAAGGAAGAAAGCGGCCTGGAAAAGGGGATGGAGGGAGCGCTGGGGAATCCGCGGCGCGGGGAGCAGGGTCCAGGCCTGCCGGGCGTGACGTGCCCCGCTGCTCTGCGCCCCCGCCCTGCGGCTCCGCGGCGTCTGCTGTTTTGGTTTCAGTTTGTGCGCTCTTCTTCGCGACCCGACAGCTTCACCTAGGTGGCAAGAGCAGAGGCGCAGTGCCCTGGGGCGCAGGCTCTGGGACTGGGGCGTCGGGACCCTCTGGGATGGGAAAGAGCCGGCACAGAATGCCAGGGACTGGTGGAGCGAAGCGCCCCGATGGTTCCGAGGGCCGGAGGTCGGTCAGGGGCTGAAGCCAAGGCTCTGATCCCTTTGTGACCCTGAGAGCGTACCTCTCACCAAGCCTTGCTGGCCAGGGGCCCTCAAGCCAGGGGTCTGTGAAGGCCTCTCTCCACAGGAGGGACAGTTTATCACGGAAGCAAATGCTGCTGCCAAACCTGGCTGATTGGGAGCCATGGAAAACTTTCTCCAGTTGCTGCAGCATCTTGGCCTGGGTTCAGATCCTGGCATATCTATGACAGCTCTGTAACCTTGAGCAAGTTCCTTAACGTCTCTGTGCTTCGTTTTCCTTGTTTTGAAAACTGGAGTAATGCTTCCTTATCAGGAGTGGCCATAAAGAAGAAATTAGATAACTATAAACCGTCTACCCCTGAGATGGCGCTCAGTAAGCTCAACAGGGGAAGTGGGTCTCACTGTGTGGAGCCAGGAAGGGTGTAGAAGGAAGCTGACATGACAGCCTCTACCACTTCTTAAATATTTCAATACCCAAGAAGTAAAGACGTGTTAAAGAAAATAAACACAGGGCAAGTTATTTTGGAAAACTGGTTTGTTGAGTTCTTTCCTAGGAGAGAACTTCCTTCTTGTTAGCTGTGCTGTGTGCAGAGGGAGAGAGAGTCCCTTGCAGGGGCTGCTGTCCAGTCAGCCCTCAGTCAGCCTGTGGAATGCTGCCTCCTGCCAGAGAGCAGCGGCTTGTGAGGCTGGAAAAACAGTGACAATTGCTAGAACTACATGTGCCCTGCATGGTGCCAAGCACTTGACCTGTGTTTGCTAATTTAAAAGTTATCTAGTGCTGTGAGCCTCTGCCAATGGTCAACCTCCTCAGGGAACAAATGAGGAAACTGAGCCCACGCCAGGAACAGGACTTAGCAGGAAGCTCACTGTTGGCTAATGAGAGCAGACTGGCACCCAGTGTCCCCAACTACACCAGCTGGCCTAAATTCCCATTTTTAGGAGTATATATAAATGGCAAATAGAGAACAAGCCTGTGGCAGGTGGCTCCAAAGATGTCCACCAACATTCCACCGCCGTGCATACATGATGCATGCTGCTCCATCAATAGGAGGACCCAGCTGGCCTTATTGCTTTGACGAATCAAACCTGGAGGAAGGGATGCCCCAGAAGTTCTATTCCCACTGCTCCAGTTCTTCCTCTCTCAAAACCCAGCTGCCATGCTGTCCAGAAGCTGGGCAGGCTTTCTTTTTTTTTTTTTTGAGACAGAGCCTCAAGCTGTTGCCCTGGGTAGAGTACTGTGGCATCACAGCTCACAGCAACCTCCAACTCTTGAGCTCAAGTGATTCTCCTGCCTCTGCCTCCCAAGTAGCTGGGACTATAGGCACCTGCCACAATGCCCAGCTTTTTTTTTTTTTTTGGTTGCAACCATCGTTGTTTGGTGGGCCCCGGCTGGATTCGAACGCGCCAGCTCAGGTGTATGTGGCTGGCGCCTTAACTGCTTGAGCCCCAGGCACCGAGCCTGGGCAGGCTTTCTGAAATGAGAGATGGTGAGGACTGAACTGCCCCACCCCACAGCCTGGACCAACCCCAGACAGGCGTGAGGACATGGTGGGTGTTCTCACCTCAGGCAGGACAGCCTCATGAGTGATCCCAGACAACACCAGGAGGAACTCACAAAATTGTGAGAATAAAGTGTTTTCAAGCCACTCCATGTTGGGATGGTTTGTTACTCAGCAGCAGATAAGCCATATAATATCTGGATCAAAAAATACACAGATGGGCGGCACCTGTGACTCAGTGAGTAGGGTGCCGGCCCCATATGCCGGAGGTGGCAGGTTCAAACCCAGCCCCGGCAAAAAACTACAAAAAAAAAAAAAAATACAGAGCTATTCTGTGACTTGCAAGCCTCTGCCTCTCAGCCCCCTTACAGGGTGCCTTTCATATTCTTGCCCTCAAAGGGCTGAGCCCTGATACCTCTCCCCTTCTTTTCTGTCCCCTGGGAGGTAGTGGCCAGCTCTCTATTCTCGGACTCTAAAATTGGTTTCTCTAGCCTGGATATTTTCCTCCAAATTTCAGCCCTCCATTCGAATGTATAACTCACATCTCAAATATTGTGTCCTGGGGGTTCTTTCATGTTAGTCAATGGAAGCAATACTTGCTTGCTCGGGCTTATCAGACTCCCCTCATCTGCAGACCATCGAAGCAGCAGATCTCTTCTCCCGTCATCACCCTCTCCCTTCCCTAGCCCAGTCACACCCATCCTTGGGGATTTATTCAGTAGGCTTCTAATTGCTTTCCCTCTTGCCTCTGCAGCCTAACCAGCAGCTAGTGCAATTCCTGTCAAATAAAGGTCGGAATAAGTGGCTGTATGACTTGAAGCAATCTAGAGGTTCCCACTCTCCAGTTCCCTCAAACTAAAGGCTAAATCCTTACTCTGACCCACAAGGCCAGACCCTCACTACTCACAGTGTGGCAGATGGGCCAGCAGTATGGGCAGCACCTGGGCACTCTGTAGAAATGCAGAGTGTTAGGCCCCTTCTAGGCCTGCTGCATCAAAATCTACAGTTTAACAAATCCCCAGGGGACCTGTGGGCACGTTCAGGTTTGGGCAGCATCTCCTTGCCTGACGCAGCCTCGCCCTGCCAGGTCACCATCTCCCCTACTCTCTCCTCACTGTCCAGCTTCAGCCACCTTGGCCTCCCACCATCCCTCCAGCACTAGGCATGCTCTGCCTTAGGGCCTTTGCCTGAGCCGTCCCTTCTGCTGGGCTGATCTGCCCCAATGCCCATGTAGATCCCCCTCCCTTCCTTCAGGGCTCATCAAACATCCCTAAGAGGCCTTCTCTGTCACCTACATAAGGGTACATTCCACCACTCTTTTCCTAGTCCCAACCCCTGACTTTATTTTTCTCCTGTGCTCTTATATATTAGCTCTCAATTTCTTTTCTCTCTCCTTATACTAGGGAGGAGCTCTTAAAAGACGCCAGCTCTTTGCTTGCAACTGTATCTCGGGCACCTAGAACCATCCCCACAGGGAGTGCATGGCTGATGTCTTCCTCTTTCTGATACCTTTGTTTTCTGAATTTCAATTCCATTACAATGAAAATATGCACAGAATTGACATCATTCAAAATAAATTTATTTTATTTATTCTGTTCAGAATATCTTCTTTCAGAAATATTTCTGTTTCCGGCAGGTTGGATAGGAAGAGTGGTTGTGTGCACATAAAAATTTCAGAACCAGGCTCAGCACCTGTAGCTCAGAGGCTAGGGTGCCAGCCACATGCACCAGAGCTGGTGGGTTCAAATCCATCCCAGGTCTGCCAAACAACAATGACAACTGCAACCAAAAAATAGCCGGGTGCTGTGGCAGGTACCTGTAGTCCCAGCTACTTGGGAGGCTGAGGCAAGAGAATCTCTTAAGCCCAAGAGTTTGAAGTTGCTGTGAGCTATGATGCCACAGCACTCTACCCAGGGCGACAGCTTAAGACTGTGTCTCAAAAAATATATATTTTTTCGCAACCACCCAGGTGGCACAGGGCTATACTTCCCGCTGCCCAGATCACCCCAGTGAGACCTTCCTTCCAGTGTTGCAGCCCAAGGTCATCCCTGCTGCTGCTGCCTCCCAGCAACCAGTAAGCAGCTCTCCCAGAACTAGAACAAAGTTGAGCACCACCCTACCCCACCAGTCTCCTCCACTACCCCTGGGGCCCTTGGAGGTTTGGAGGGGACAGCAGGGCCGTCCTGGCAGTGCTGGTCACATTTCCTCCCCCTAAAACCCCTGGCTCCATCCTCAGCAGAACCCTCTGGCAGGGACCATTGGCTATAGTGCAGAGGAGGCTGCAGGTGCCTGGAGGGCTCAGGGAGCTTCCATGGAAATCTAGGCCTTAGTTTCCAACCCTCACAACCTGCAGAGATAGATGCTTCTGTCCTCACTCCACCGTGAGGACAGCAGTTCACCCAAGGCCACCAAGCAGGCAGGTAGGGGAGCCACACCTTTCTGTCTCCAGGGCTGCTTAGCCTAATACCTTAATACTGAAGCTCACATCCTCGGAGGGGAGACATCTACATAAGGAGGTGTCCCCCACATGGCTGGCAGTTGGCCCTCCTACCACCCCTAATTGCTCAGAGGCCAGCAGGAGCTCTGAGAAACAGGTCCATGATAGAGTCCCCACTGGGTCACTGCACTGTCAGCAGTCTCTCCTCAACCCCTTCCCCTACCTGTCTGCTTCACCCTCTCCCTTCTCCCACCCCACTCCTGTCCATACTCAAAGGTCACCTGTGGGCTTCTCCCTTATGCACAGAGCTGCGGACTGTCACTGGCCAGGATGGCTCTTTACAGTCCCAGCGCTCATCTAGATCACAGTGGGAAGGGAATGAGGGGAGACTTGGTTCAAACAGCTGAAAGCCAAACAAAGCAAAAGACCCATAGTAAGACCCCTCAAGAGGGCTGAGCAGGAGCTCACCCCGAGCTGGGGGCGGCAGGAACAGCTTCTCCAGGTGACAGAGCTGGTCTGCGCCCAAGGCGCACAGCCCACCCCCCAGGAACTCGACCACACTGCGGAGGGGGCTAAGGGGACCGTGTGGAACTGAGGAGACCCGGCCCTCGAGGGCGAGGCTGCTCCCGGGCTTCGGGCTCCGAGGGAAGGCTCGGGCCGCTCAGCTCTGGCCCCGCTAACTCGAGTCCCCAACACCGGTCCCTAACTCTCAGTAACTCACCCTGGCCTTGCTCCAGGTGAGAGGCTAGGGACGTCATTCAACCCCAGCCCCCAGAACGACTTCCCAGGAGACCCTCGCAGCCCACAGTGCTCAAGACAGCCACGGCGACAGTCACCCAAACAGAGCCCTTACTTGTCAGACCCCCACGGCCAAAGGCACAACAACACCCTCACCTTCCCCAGCCCCTGTCCCGGTTCTGAGCTGCCGCTGGGAAGGGAGCTCCCTGCGAGGGCTGTAGCAAGGCCAGGCCCTCTGCGGCCCTGCCGCGCCCAAATCTCTGCGGTCACGCGGCCACGCGAAGGTCACTCGGAGGGCAGAGCTGTAAGAACTTTGAGCTGTGGTCACAATCCTGAGCGTGTATAAGAACTGGCTTCCTCCTCCAGAAAGCCTCAGAGGGAGCCGAGTATACACACCAGCTTGGCCCCGACGCTGTGTGTTTTTTGATCAGGAGCCAACATCCTGAGAGCTTTTACAGAGCGCAGGTTGCAAAGTCGCAAAGCTGTTCAACACTGCCCTCTGGCGACGGAGGCTCCAAGTGGCTTGGACAGGTCAACTGAAAGAACTCAATGCAGGGAGCAATTCCTTAATGACAGTCCCCGGAAAAGTCCGTGTCTCTGTAGTGAATTGATAAACGCAAACTGACCATGGCCAGGACACTACGTATGGCAGTTCTGAGCTCAAGGAACCTTAAGGAGCCTGCAATCTGTAATTGATGGCAGAAATGGATATAATCAAGGTGGTAGATGAGGTGCATGAAATTTATTAATAAATAAATAGGCATGAATCCCTTGACTGAAGAGAAATTCCAAGAGGAGCCCCTGGCATTTGGCAGGAAAACAGAATGGAACCAAAGGAGAAAATGTAGCTCATAATGCATTCAAAATGCATACAGACTTTGGAAGTGGTTTGAGAGGGCAGATGTGAGCAGAGGGAAGGGCTCTGGAATCAGGGGGAAGTAAGAGTAGAGGAAAGTAAAGCCTTGCAAAACTTCCTGCTTGGATTTGGGAATGGTATAAATGGCAGGTAACTCTAGATGTTGATAGAAACGTATTTAATTTAAGTTTTATGTATAATTCTTAGAAAGAGAATGTAACTTCCAAATCATTGTGAAAGAAATGCAACAAACGTTGATCATACTCTTGGTCAATTATAAACAAGAATGGGTAAGGTGGGGAGGAATAAGCAAGAATGGCAAGTTGGAAAATATAAAATAAAATCAAAGAAAATGTCCAAACATCATATCAGGACTCACTATGAATAAATTAAATTTCCCCAGAAATGATATCACAGAGTCAAAAGGACAAAAAATTTGGAAGATGCAAAATATGAAACATGTAATATAGAGAGAATTTCAGAAGAAAAGAAAGGAGAGAGGCAATATTCAATGAAGTAAAAGGAGTAAATTTTCCAGAATTAGTGAATGATGATGTTCAGATTCAGAAAGTATACAAACTCCAAGCAAGTTAAAAAAAAATAGCAGCACCTATACACATCACAGTGAAATATGAAAACCCAAAGACAAGCAAGAAGTCTTAAAAACAGAGACAGAAGACAGATTACCTGCACAGGAACCATCTTTATAGACTGACAGTTGAGTAATATCTTTGAAGTAGTTCAGAAAAATAATTGTCACCCTTGAATAGTGTCATTAGTGAAATCATCTTTCAAGTACAAAATACATTTTCAGACAAACAAAAACTAATAATTGGCAATGCCTGTTGCTCAGTGGGCAGGGCGCCAGCCCCATATACTGAGGGTGGAGGGTTCAAACCCAGCCCCGGCCAAACTGCAACAAAAAAATAGCCGGGAGTTGGGGTGGGCGCCTGTAGTCCCTGTAGTCCCAGCTACTCAGGAGGCTGAGGCAAAGGGAATCGCCGAAGCCCAGGAGTTGGAGGTTGCTGTGAGCTGTGTGATGCCATGGCTCTCTACTGAGGGTGATAAAGTGAGACTCTGTCTCTACAAAAAAAAAAAAAAAAAAGCTAATAGTTTTCCACCCTAGACCATCACTAAAGAACTACTTTAGTGAAAGTAAAATTACCCCAAATAAAGGTCTGCAATGGAAGGAGGAGGACAATGAGCAAGGAATGTGACACTCATGGTTAAGTCTAAACATCAGTGATATGAAATTACAGCAATAATGTCTGCCTTGTGGGGTTGAAAGAAAAGACAGAGGCAAAACCCTGAACTAAAAGAGCACGAGAAGTGGCAAGGAAATCAAAAGAAGCATCCTATAATTCTTTTAATGTTCAGGGCCGGGTAAATTTAAATTTAACATGCATGTTCAGTTAACCATAAGTAAAAGCAGAATATATAAATTCTAGTCTAGCAGGGGGAGAAATGGAATAAGAAAACTCAGAGAAAACTCTGAGTAGTCAAACTCTGAGTAGTCTGAAAAATAAAACAAAGAGAAACAAATCTAATAGAAACCAAGAAAAAGTAGCAAAACATTTAAAATGCACACAAAAATTAAAATCATGAAAATAAATTTTAAAATGTCAACAATTATAATTCTTGTAAACAGAGTAGATTCTCTGCTTAAAAGCAAAGATTACTGAAATGCATTTTTATTTATTTATTGTTATTCATTATTATTATTTTTTGAGACAGAGCCTCAAGCTGTCACCCTGGGTAGAGTGCCGTGGCATCACAGCTCATAGCAGCCTCCAATTCCTGGGCTCAAGTGAGTCTCCCGCCTCTGCCTCCCAAATAGCTGGGACTACAGGCACCCGCCAAACGCCCGGCCATTTTTTTTTTTTTTTCTGGTTGCAGCCGTCATTGTTTGGTGGGCCCAGGCTGGATTCGAACCCGCCAATTCAGGTGTACTTGGCTGGCGCCTTAGCCCATTGAGCCACAGGCGCTGAGCTGAAATGCATTTTTAAAAGTCCCACCTATATCTTCCTCAAGAAACATATTTGAGGATGTTGACAGTGAAGGGATGGAAAATATTTACCAAATAAATATGAATTGAATATCAGACAGAATGCACTGTAAGTAAAAAGGTGAGAGGAAAACTACATATAAGTGTTCATCAGGAATATCTAAGACTCCTTAAGGTGTTACATGTAGTAACTCCAAAAATATGAGCAAAAATGGACAAAAATACAGGGAAGAACTGACACACTGACCATCATAATATTTTTTGAGCCATGTATATGCAACATTAAAACAATCTTTCACAAATTGGCACAGTGACTATGTAGCATTTAGATTCACAAAAGTGGTTGTTTCATTGGATTCAAACTTTGTTTATAAACTTGAATTTAGTAAAACTAGTTTGTCTGTGCAGAGAGGATTTTAGGTTGCAATAGTTCTTTCAGATTCTGTGAAACTTTCTGTCATGTCCTCCCACTCCCCAGCCCCCACCCAGGCTTTCCTGAGACGTGGGGGCAGGTGCTTTGGCTTGGGAGGGGATCCAGGAAGGAGTGGGGACTGAAGAGCATGAGATGAGAAGGAAGGGATGCCAGCAAGTGCTCCATCTCCAGCCTATCACCCTCAGGGCAGCAGGGCTGGGTCCCACCAGGTCCTTCACTTTGCTGTGTAGAATGACTTCAGAGTTCTCCATCAGAGGGCTGGAAGAGGAGCATCTATCATGGGGATTCTCCACAGGAAGTCCTTCCGGGTCACAGCAGAAACACCAGGCACACCTTACAGCACACACACCTCAAAGTCAGGGAAGTCCCAGGGCAGAAAGCAAGACCAGTTGCTGCAGCAATGGCTGAAGAAAAAGATGTTCAAGAAGATGTGATTCTTGACAGGAGTATCCTGATGACAAGTTTATTGAAGGGCTTTTCATTGTATTACTTGGTAAAATGGATGGACCCCTCTACGATCCCCCACATGCACGCATGCACCTACACAAACACATTGTCGTGCAACATCGGTAATTGCTATGGAATCCCTGGCCCTCCAAGGGCTCCCCACACAAGGCAAAAAGGGATCTCAGAATCTCCCATCTCCCACACTCAGCTGCAGCCCTAGTTCTTTTGCTCAGGATCGACTTCAGCTTCAGTCGGTGCACAGAATTGACTGCAAAGCATATGGAGGAAAATAGAAAAGACTAGCGTGGTTGGTCAAAGGACACAAAATTTCAGTCCATTGGGAGTAATGAGTTCCAGAAATCTATTGGAGGACGTTATGATGGCATGTATCGTATGCTTGAAATATCTCTGACTTTAAGTGTTCACATCACAAAAAAATTAGAAGTATGTGAAGTAATGCTATGTTAATTAATTGATTAAGCCATTCCACAATGTATGCATATTTCAAAACATCACATTGTATGCCATTAATAAATGCAACTTTTATTTGTCAATTAAAATTTTAATTAATTAATTTTTTAAGATAGAAAAAGAGAAGAGGTCATGTGGGTGATCTTCAGGGGAAAGAGGTGAGCAAGAATCCCTAAACTATCACTACGAGATGACAAATTCTGCAGTGGTAGGAAGGGCACATAACAGGACAATTATGTAAACAAAGATATTTCAAGTCCTGGGTTGAGATCAGGGGTCAAAGAAGAGACAACCTCTTTGACTCAGAGGGCAAGTTAGAGGGATGAGAGTAGACAAACATAGAAATTTCTCTGCATACAAATGTTAAGGTGGATTTAGATGGAGACTAAGCTGTGGGAGGCAGAGGGGGATCAAACATGTTCGCCAACAGGTGGCGCCAGTGTGTTATTTGTGGCTGAAACGAGGGCGAAAAGGCAAAACCAGCTCTGTCTGAATGAACTTTCAGAGTTGGGAGGAGAAAGACCCCAAGAAAAAGTCAAAACAATGCATGGTAAGTACAGTGCCCTTTCAACAGCTGTCTTGTGTAACATTATTTTCAAATGATAGAGATAGGAAGAGGTGGTTCGTGTGAGCAGCTTTCCGCACCTGTTTCTTGGACCTAGTTGTCATGAATTTGATTTTACTCTCATCAACCAGGTAACAGACATGAGAAAAAACATAATAAACTGGGCGGCTCCTGTGGCTCAGCGAGTAGGGCGCCGGCCCCATATACCGAAGGTGGCGGGTTCAAGCCCGGCCTCGGCCGAACTGCAAAACAAAAAAATAGCCGGGCGCTGTGGCGGGCGCCTGTAGTCCCAGCTACT
>CAUYON010081567.1:0-21583 GCA_963573935.1 Arctocebus calabarensis
GGAACATATTCTTCTTAGCAAAGTATCTCAAGAATGGAAGAAAAAGTATCCAATGTACTCAGCCCTAATATGAAGCTAATTTATAGCTTTCATATGAAGGCTAAAACCCAATTATAGCACAGGAATACAGGGATAGGGGAACGGGAGGGGAGGGGTGGGGGGAGGATGGGTAGAGGGAGGGCAATTAGTGGGAACACACCTATGGTGCATCTTAGCAGGGTACTGGCGAAACTTTATTAAAGGTAGAGTATTAATGTCTTTATATAGTGATCAAGGAAATGCCGTGAAGGATATCTGTAACAGTACGATCAAAATATTTCTGAATGTATATGAATTGTGCCCTGTGATTGCACCAATGTACATAATTATGATTCAATAAAATTATTAAAAAAAAAAAAGAAAATAAAGCTTTCAAGCCTTTTTTAGCCAAATATATAAATCTTGTTTTTAAAGGTTTTTATTTATTTTTCTGAGACAGAGTCCCACATTGGTGCTCTTGGTAGAGTGCCATGGCATCATATAGTTCACAACAACCTCAAACTCTTGGGCTCAAGCAATCCTTTTGTCTCAGCCTCCCAAGTAGCTGGGACTACAACTGGGAAGCTGTTTTTAGAGACAGGGTCTTACTCTTGCTCAGGCTGGTTTTGAACTCCTGAGCTGAAGAGATCCACCCACCGTGGCCTCCAATAGTGCAGGGATTACAGGTGTGAGCCACCATGCCCAGCTAAAGGTTCCTTTAAAATTGTCCTATGTAGAAATTCTCATCCCATATAATGAAAATATTCAGTTATTTTATCGCTAGTGTTTTTATTTAATTTTCCATAACTCATTAAATATTTTTGTTGAATGTAGACTTATTTGAGATCATAGCTTATTTTCCTCATGATTAATTGTTCATATATCAATTTATCTGCTCAGATTGGCAATGCTACTTTGTACCATAATGTCATAATAATTTCCCATATATACTACAGTCTCATTATAGGCTATTCATTTTATTGCTTTAGTTTTCTTGAGCCAACATTTTTATTATGTGCATAAATAATATTTAAAAATGTGTATAGGCCATTGAAAAGTATATTCATTAAGTGCTTGTAGGATTCAAAAGTGGACATATAAAGTCAGTATCTATTGAATCATGTTATTAGTTGCATTTTTATAAGCCTCTGTATTTTAATTTTTTGGTCACTTAGTGTTTTCCAGAAGATGATGTGTCTTGCATTACTGTGTGGTTTATTTTTTTTTAAATCAGCTTTTATAAAACATTTGCTTTAATGCTGTGGTATCTCATCTCTAGACATTTAAGACATACAGTTTTTATAGATTGTATTTTTATTAATATAAAACAAACTTCTTTATGGCACATATCTTTTTCTTGAATTTGACTTTTTCTGATAAAATATTATAATACTCTTTATTGTTCCACATGCTATCTCTTTAACTTGCACTTTGTGTATTTTGCCTTAAATTTCTTGTGAGTAGCATAGTTTTACACAGTCATCAAATTGCTTTTAAAAAGAGGTTCTAATTGTGCGTCTGTAATCTAAAGAAATTTGTTTGCCCTTTCTGCTTTGTGTTCTTAATATCATCTAGCACTTTTTTCTGTCTTTTGTGAAACAGACTATAGTTTCTTACATCAGAGAGACTACATGTCAGGACAGTAGCACATCATTGCACAGAACTCACTTACAAGTTAGGGCATAGGATGTGCTGAGCGTATTCACTAAACTGTGACAAACCCCAAACTTAAGTGTTAGGGTCAATTCTTTGTCTTCTCTCTTCGTCCTATTCCAGTGTCTCAGGAATCCAGCCACCGCATCTCTCCTGGATTTGAGGTATCCTTTCTTGCCTCTCTGCTGTCTCTTTTTCTGGTGTTTGCCAATTCAGTGCGCGCACACACACACACACACACACAAAGCTACAATTGACAGTGTCCTTCCTATGTGGGTATTGCTACGTTAGAAACACTTCATTCCAGGATACATCAGACCGCTGTGAGGCCTAGTGCTTCCTGACTTACCGATTTCTCGATGGTATAGCTCTGATTATTAAGAGGGGCTTAAAGCCCCTTTCTCTGGTTACCTGCAAAGCATCATACCTTGGTACATAGACTCAGTACCAAGCCCAGCGCTGAGGTTGAAGAGAGGGAGGGAGAAATTATGTGTGTGTGGAGTTACTGGCTGTGATTTTCACTTCAGCTTCCAGTTAGTTCCAATTCATCATTAGTAGGCAGTGCGTAAAGATCCCAGCAACAGGTACGCTCTCAAACTCCGCTCCCCTCCCCTCCCACTGTTATTTAGTGCTTGTAAGGGAATCAGTTTCTGTACCTTTCAAGGTATTTCACTGCGTACTTTCTAACCAAGTATCATTTTAGGCAAGGTCTTGGCTTTTCACTTCATCACTATTCCAGGATGGCTGGTAGAGTTGTCTTTTTATATCCTTCTTCTCTTCCCGGCCAAGTAGGCCTTACACAGCTGTCAAGTTAATTTTCTTAAAGTTTCTAATGTTTTTTATTTAGTGCCTCCACTCCACGTTGGCATGGAAGCCTGCCGCCATTTAGTTTCAAGCATTTCACTTGCTATTTCTCCATTGTAGCCATACTTGACCTACTTGCTGTGTTCTAAATATTCCTGTTCTTCTCCCTTCATGTCTCCTCTTGTCCTCTCCCTACCTGGAGTGTGATTTCCTTTTTTCTCCTTTGCCAACCATAAAAATGCCTTTCTTGCTTTCGAGGCCGCTCTCTGTAGAACTGGAAACATTCTTGGCCTCTCCCCTGCCCGTGACCCTCTCCCCCTTGCCGTTCTGCAGCCGTACAGCACAGTTCTCGTGTGTGAGTCTTACTTTTCTCAAGCTTTTATTTGATTATTGATCTATTGCCACTCAACTTCTTTATTTTCCATTTTACAAGTTACTATTTAATTGAAATTGACATTTGACAAGTGTGCCCAACTGTGACCATTAGTTGCCTGCGACTTGATAGTTCATTTAATACCTCCGGGCTTTTTTGTATGATGCTGTGTAAGATGGAAGGTTTATGGAACTCATCAACTCCCAAAGAGCATGATTTTGGCTCTTTTGACAGACTTTCACCAAATTATTAAAATGCATTCTCTCCCCTTCTACCTTGTTAACTATTATCTGGTAACCTTTCTTCTACTTAGGGTGGATTTTCCAGAATTCTGTGCTCCTGTCGTCTCATACTTCCTTTCAGTCCTTTGTAGAATAAATAGCATCTCTGTGACAAGAAGAACTTTTGTAAGTCTCTTTTTAGAATTGTGATCTCGTAAAGCTCGTGGGTTCTTGAAGATCTTATCCTAAACATTGAAGAAATGAATAGTGTAGTCATTAAATTTGAAACTTCACTGTTATGGGAAAAGTCAAATAATTTGCACAAGTAATAGCACTAGAAATAATCTTTTCCTGATTTCATGGTGTGGAGATTTTGCGAAAGGTTATCCCCAGTTCTAGGGAGAAGCACCAGTACTCGGGGGTCACCTGCTTGTACTCCTGTAGTCCATAATAAAGTGAGTCTCCACATTTTACAGTGTTGTAAAGACCTAATGCTTTGTCTTTTATACTTCCTTCCTTCATGTTCCAAGGGGACACATTCTTCTTAATTTTTTTCCTTTTTTGGAAACTTGTACATACTTTTTACCTTCCTTTAGTATCTGTTTTACTAGGTGCAACCAGACACTGTTTTATAGCATTTTTAGTTCTCAATTCCATTTTTCTAATAGAAAGTGATACAGCAAATGCTCTGATGTTTAATCCCTGCTGTTTTTCCTCTCATAGCATTCCGACCTTTCTGCATAGCCTGCTTTCATCTTCAGATTTAGTTGTCAGGGATGCATATATTTTATCATAATTCAAATTCTTCTTTGGTCTGAAAATAGTGAATCTGTAGTAATAAACAGTAAATGCTAGTGTTAATTATTTTCCTTGTATTGTCAATGATGGGAAGACTTGATTTCACTGCGCACAACTTTAGAAGATTTAAAAACTGTTTCTGATTAAATGGCCTCTCTGTGGTGACTACATTCTGTATGAAAGGAAGTGAAGATGGAGAGAAGACAGCATTTGTTGTTAGGTAAGTTTTGTTTTAAGTGTTTCCTAATCTTACTTTGTGCCATATGGCATTTTTGAGATAAGGAGATGGAAGCCATGAGTTGGGAAGTTCTTTTTATAACTTCTGGCTAGAAAGAGTTTATAAAAATATAAAAAGGTAAAAGCTACTGTGAGGCTGTCTATTGCATCAAATATATTCTTGTTCTGGTTTCAATACATATCTAGATAGGCAAGACACATTTTTTTTAGAAACATGAAACATTGAAAACTTTGGAAATTAACCGCTTTTACTGTGTTCATCAATATTGCTTAATCATTCGAGGTCAGAGAATTGAAAGTTCACTCCCTTTATGTCCAGAATAATAATACTTGGGTCAAACAGTTATTTGCGCTTTCTGTTTATGCAAATATATAAGATTGGAGAAACCTAGAACACAAACCTATCTGCCTCCAGGCTCAATTCTTTATTTTAGGGTTTCTGGACAAGTCACATTAGCGTCATCTATGCTGGTGCTTGTGTCTGTGTTCCTGGGCCGCCCTGAGTCTGGGGGGACAGTGGTCAGGAATCTGTCTCATAATAAGCCAGCGGACTCTAAAAGCAGAAGCACCCACTTTTAGTTTCATTTTTAAATGGTACTTTCCATTTTCTTTTAGCCTAAGTGCAGAAGAGGAATTCAGTCTAGATGTCTTGAAACTGTGATAGGGTGATATATTCAGTTTCCGCAGATGGAACAGTTAGCTTCTGTATGTTACTATTCACTTGAAGAGGAAGGGAGATGAGAACTAGTACTACTGAAGGGCTTCTCTGCAGGTGGACGTGTGGGTACTTAAGGGAAGAGGCATATCTTGGTGTGCTTGCATTGCTAGAAATAATTTTAATAAGCTTAAAACCAGTATTCCATTATTAATTGTAAGTAGGTTAGGAATTGAGAAAATGACTGCGGACGATGGATAGAAGGGAACAGAGGTAGGAGAGAAGTGGATCAGAAAAAGCCCAAATCTGTTGCAAAGCGTGACAGCCTGAAGCCTGGTGTTTCCCAGCAGACTGTCTTGCCGGAGCTTCACGCCTCCCCCAGCGTGGGCGACTAGGCTCAAAGGTCACGGAGTCTTGAGAGAGGAAGCTCATCCAGGGTGGGGCAGCGCTCTCAGGAAGAGCGAGTACATTTGGGGAGTTAGGGGGAGAATATTGAACTCACTGGAGACAGGGTGGGCGCCTAAACCTCATTAAGAGAGGAAAAGGTCCTTCAGAGAGATAAGGAGGAAAATAATCTCCTTTTTTCTGCCATCTCAGTATTGGGGACATCCCCTGCTCATCTGCGTACTAGGCTTCCTGAGGGGGTTACTCGCAACGCCTGAGATTTGTGTGGGTCGTCAGGTTGGGGTCTGCTTTGACATCCTGCTCCTGGACTGTGTCCCCTGCCCCATGCTCTGTTTGTGTTACAATCATAAATAGAGCAATAAAAGTAAGAGGTAAATCAGTCTAATTAAGGTAGCTAAAGAAATAGTTTGGTTAGAAAATGCAAGTCCAGAAAGAACCATGATGAAATGCTTTGCCTTCCCCCATTAGACTTATGATTGAAGCAGTGATGTGGGTAATAAAAACAGAACTAGCCTGGAGCCAGGGGCTTCCACGGTCCTTAGGCTCGGAGGTGGATAGTCCCCCAGTCAGCTTTAAAAATCTTTCTTTTTGTGTCTTTGCAGCTTCATTTTTTTCCCTCCTCACCTTCTCATCTCTGCCAGTGACTGAGAAAGAGCTCCTGGTGTAGTTTGGTTCCTGACATGTCTCTGTGTTAGGTACTCTGGCAGGGCCATGGCAGGCCCCAGGGTAATGGGCTCTGCATGATGATGATGATCCTTAAGGGCTGTGCATGCATTTTATGGAGACTTTATTTTAATTAAGTCCATGATCAATTTTTATAAACATTCCATGTGTGTTTTTTTTTTTTTTTTTGGCAGTTTTTGGCAGGGGCTGGGTTTGAACTCTCCACCTCCGGCATATGGGGCCGGTACACTACCCTTTGAGCCACAGGTTCCTCCCATCCATGTGTTCTTGAATATAATGTGTCTTGTCTCTTTAGAGTCATATATGCACATACACGCGCTCTAACTGATCCAACTTGTGAATTGTGCTGTTCACATTATCTGTACTATGATACTTTTTTTTTCCTCTTCTTTGCTGTGCTTGATTCATTAGTCTAAGAAAGGATAAAATCCCCCATGATGGTTTTTTTTTTATAATTCCACAAATTTAGGCTTTCTAGATTGATAGATGCAGAGACTTTAGATTACATAAATTCCAAACTTCCTTCCTACCTTCCATGTTTTTATTTTTTTATTTCATTTTTTTATTTCTGTGCCATATTTTAAAATTTGAAATTAGTTCCCCCTCCTTTTTTTTTTAATACATAGTTACATAGCTTTATGAATAGATTTACCAATTTCTTAGTGTTCCAGTGAATCCTGCATCCCACCTCTTTCTTTCAGCTTTACTTTCCTTATTACTTTCAGGAGGTATGCGTGGTTGGTAAGCTGTCTTCCATTTCCTAAACATTTTTTAATGATTTTATTCTTGAATCATAATGAGCTAAATATAGAAATCAAAATGGATATTTGGTTTTCTTCAGTATGTGGACAATATTATTCCATTGCTTTTGTGAAACAATTATTATTGATGAGGTATCTGCATTCAGTAACTCCATTTTTTTTTTTTTGCAGTTTTGGCCAGGGCTGGGCTTGAACCCGTCACCCACTGGTATATGTGGCCGGCACCCTACAATTTGAGACACAGGCACCTCCCTTCAGTAACTCTTCTTTTATGGAAAAATGTCTTTGTTCTCCAGATGGGTGCATAGAAATACAAATGCTTGTGGTTTCTGTGGGCCAGGTCAATGGTTCAGGGTTCCTAGTCTTTATTTCACGAGCAGGGCTGCCCCTTAATTTCCTGGCCTTAGACTGGGTATTGATCCTAAGTTCTCTAACTTGGTGTGAACTGTGGACATTTTTTTCCTTACATGGAGTGTGAAGCCCCAGCTTCCTAGGGCCAAATCTTCTCTGGAACCTGGAGACATCACTTCTGCCTTTCCATTCTGAGATTTTATTTGGCAAACTGACAATTTCCTTGCCTTTTGCTCATGGTCAAGTATTTATTGTGTTTTAATGTAATACTTTAATTAGCAGTACTAGGTACTCATGGTGGAAAGAAAGCTCATAAGAATCAATTCAGTCTATCATTATGTCATTGCCCAAATAACATTCCAAAATCATTTTCCTAATCATACATTATATTTTATCTTAATTAAATGCTGTAACTTCCACACTGAAATATTTTCTTAAAATCTTTACTCTGTGGGATTTAAGAATTGCAGTTATGGAATTTAATTCAGAACAGGACCATTCCTGGACATTCTGAGACCTAACTGTAGTTTCAGTTCTATGCCACAGGAAGAGTCATGCAGTTAAGAGTTACTGCAGTGAAACCCTTTGACCTTCCACCAAGCCGAAAGACAATGGGTGGTGTTTTCATCACTCAAGTGGGATGAGTAGGAGGAGGGTGATAAACGTACTAATTAAAAAGTTGAGGACAAAAAATTAGTCAGAGGAAAGCACTCTGGTTAGAGTAATTCTATCCCAAGATCTGGAATCAGAAATCCATTTGAAGACCGACCATGGCAATTGGAGCTGCAGTTGTAGGAGAAGATAGCCTGTCAGCAACTGAGAAGCATTAGGGAAATGGCAAAGAGGAAGCAGGGTAGTAATTGCGCTAGGGGTTACCAGCCTGCCCATCTGTCCTTCCGTCCTCTCATCTCCCGATGTTTATCCTATTGGTTGAGCCCAAGAGAAGCTAATGAATCAAGGAGCCCAGCTGACGTAGTTATAGTAGGTGATATTTCTTGTCTCCTTCTCTTGTCTCTGATGGCAGCACTTGCTGCCCAAACCGTTGCTGGGAAACACTGGGGTTCTCTAACCGGAAGAAGACTGGGAATTTACAATGTCCCAAGCTGCCACTGGGACCAGAAAACAGGACCCCATGACTCCTTTAGGTGTTCAGAGATCCAAACATTTCACCACAGAGTATTAAAAAAACAAAACGGTGGGAAAGAATGAGGGCCCATGGGAGCCATGAAAGCAAGGATCTCTCTTTTTTTTTTTTTTTAATGAAGTCCCCCTTAGTTGAAACAACTTGGCCTGTGTCCCCAAAGTACTTATTTATATATGAATTCAAAATTTTTATTACTGTGAATGTCATATGAAGAATTTAGCAAATGATAAAGATATTCACATTTTTGTTTTATTTTTTGAGACAAAGTCTCACTTAATCACTCTTGGTAACATGCTGTGGCATCATAGCTCACAGCCACCTTAAACTCTTGGACTCAAGCAATCCTCTTGCCTCAGCCTCCAGAGTAGCTGGGACTGCAGGCACCTATCATAACACCTGGTCATTTTTAGAGATGGAGTCTTGCTCTGGCTCAGGCTGGCCTTAGACTCCTGAGCTCAAGCAGTCCGCTCACCTCAGCCTCCCAGAGTGTTAGGATTACAGGCATGAAGCCACCACACCCAAACTACATATTAACATTTTTAAAGATAGTTTTATTTTCTTTTTTACGTTTAGTTACATTAAAAACCTGTTAGTGGTACTACTATGAGTTTCAGAGTAAGTTATTTCAAATTCCACCAGAATTAAGTTGGAATTTCGATTATAATTTCATTCTATAGGTCAATTTAGATAGAATTAACATCTTTATAAAATTGTGGATTATAATCCCAACACATGGTTTACTTACCCATTTGTTAGTATTTAGAGAAGTGACTTTTTTTTTTCCTTCCCACTTCAGTGGCTTGTAATTTATTTCTATTCTTATGATATTTACCCAGAAAAAGTACAATTATCTAATTAAACCCAAACTATACTCAATGTATTTGTTCTCACCCACTCAAATGAAAGATTGTGGCACTTTAACTGAGATATCCCTCTTCCAGCATTTCCTGTTTTGGTCTATTTTATTTGTTTATTTGTTTTTCTTTTAAACTCACTCTTTAGGGATTTTTACTATTGTTTCGTCCAGACCAGTGAGTTGTGTTCTTTTGACTTATCCACACGTTTATCACTTTCTTTTCTCCTCATTTATTATTCCATCTCAGATTCTATGTAGGTTTATATTACGTGTTTATCTTTTGCCTGTAAAATGTCTTTGAGAAAGAATCTGTTGCTACTAAGCTCTTTTAGGGCGGTGTGCGGAACTATGTTCGGTGTATGTTCTGTGTTGCCGCCTTGTTTCTGATAAGGTTTGGTTTTCTTGGTTAACCTGGGAGTTTGGTTCTAAATGTGGCGCGTGTGTGTACATGTGCTCACCGGCGTGGATTTCCTTTTTGCAACATCTTGCATTTTTAGAATGTAGCTTTCTTAAATGATCAATAGCGATGAGTTGATTAAATGAGTACATATTTTACATTAAATATGTCTCTATCCAAACTATGCTACCATTGTACTTTTGACAAATTTTATTTCTTTTTTTTTGAGTCTCACTTTATCGCCCTGGGTAGAGTGCCGTGGCGTCACACTGCTCACAGCAGCCTCCAGCTCTTGGGCTTAAGTGATTCTCTTGCCTCAGCCTCCCTAGTAGCTGGGACTACAGGCGCCCGCCACAGCGTCCGGCTATTTTTTTTGTTTTGCAGTTCGGCCGAGGCAGGGCTTGAACCCGCCACCTTCGGTATATGGGGCCGGTGCCCTACTCGCTGAGCCACAGGAGCCGCCCGACAAATTTTATTTCTTGAAAGCATTATGCTTATGACATAATTATAAAATGTACACGTAAAAAATATCAAGTGGTTTGATACCCTGCCAAAGCATGTATGAACATATTCTTATCTAATGTGAATTTCAGTCTCTTTTTTTTAATTTTTTTTATTTTGAGAAAGTCTCAGTACATTGCCCTCAGTAGAGTGCAATGGCATCACAGCTCACAGCAACCTCCAACTCTTGGGCTTCTCTTGCTTAGCCTCCCAAGGAGCTGGGACTACAAGTACCTGCCACAACGCCTGGCTATTTTTTTTGGTTGCAATTGTCATTGTTGTTTAGCAGGCCTGGGCTATGTCTGCACTCTATGTATGCACTGAGCTACGGGCACCGCCAAATTTTCAGTATTTTTTTTTTTCTGAATTTATATTTGGGGAGAAGCTAGTTTGGCTTATTGATACCTACCTATAAACAGAAGTTTTTTTTTTCCTGTAGTTTTTGGCTGGGGCTGGGTTTGAACCCACCACCTCCAGCCTATGGGGCTGGCGCCCTACTCCTTTGAGTCACAGGCACCACCCTAAATGGAAGCTTTTAAAATAATGACTAAAGCATAATCAATAACTAAAAGTTAATAGGAAAACTGCTTATGCTTGAGGTATTTTAACTAAATCTACATGTTTTTTATTTTGCTGTTACTTAGACATTTAGCAGAGTGTTCTTCCAGACAGCAGGACCCTGACGCACACGTGACCCTCGCTCAGCCAGTAGTCTGTAGTATTATCACTTGGGCAGGGGTCCCGCAGGTGAGAGCATTCACCTGGTCTTCCTCTCTCCCTACAGGAATCTCACAATTTTATTTTGGAGTTCCTCCTGTTGATATATCTTGACGTACTAATATGAGGAGTCATTTTATAACTGTATAAAAACAACAAAGACATCAAAATGACTGGACCATTGAACCACACATTTTATAGGTAACCGAAGCCTGGACACTCACATGAAATACAAAATGTTTCTGGTGTTAATAACCAATTTCTTCACCAGGGAGTTGATGACACCCTTTGGCTAATAGATCTCAGAGAAATCTTTTTTCTGATCTAGCTCAGATTCTTTTTTATCGCAACCTCATTTGTTTTGGCTTCTGCTCCAATTCTGAGTGTGGATGCTTACCATTACTAGCAGAGATTTCTTAGTCCTCTGCCACATTTGATTAAATCAAATGTTAAGGCAGAAGTGCCCTTTATTTCCATTTCTAAGTGGATACTTTGCAGAGTGACAGCTTCGTGTTTTTCCTGGGTTCCCGGATGGCTGGCCTTTTCCTGTCTGGATGGTGTTGGTGTCTCTTTCTGTGGGGCCCTCACTCCTGCCTTGTGGAACAGCCTTCCCTGTTACTTGCCTCTTTTGCTCCCCTTGCTAATTTTATTGCCTTTTTTCACTATCATTGCTTTCACCACTTGTCGACGGTGAAAATGTGTTCCCATTGAGAATATTAAGTAGAAGACATATAATTTGAAGGCAGTGTCCCTAAGGATGACTTTAAAGAATTTTTGTACACCGTTTGCTTTGTGACGATAAGCCTGGTATCTCCCCCAGATGGCCAATTTGAACAAGTAAACATTCACATGTATGTTTAAAAATATAAAAATTTTGCTTTAATCATCCTTTTAGAAAAATCGTACCAACATTCAGATCTAAAGAAGTATGATTTGGAGTTTGTGACAAAGTAGGACTTCAATAGACTAAGACCAAACCAGGAGTGAAGAGTAGTTTTAATTATTTAAAAATGCATGAATTAGGATCATAATAAAAAGCATGTGTATCCCTGAGGTTGTCATCAGAATCTAACCTCCTTTCTTACAGGCTCTTCTGTTTTGTCTGCCTTTTGCCTTTTGCTATTTTTTTTTTATACACACCCCCACCCACCCACCCAGAGGCACCGTATCTCTCACTTGAGCAGGTGTGACTTCCCTACAGAATTTAGAAAGACAGGGGTGTGTGTAAGAGAACTTGCACAGCTGCAACATGTTATTAAATGAAGATGAAAAGCTAGCGAGGGTGTAAATCATCTGACAAATCGTGCATCATTAATTCTTGATGCCAATTCGAGGCAGGAGAACAAAAATCTTTACCTCCCACCAAGTGCACCGTAAAAATTCTCACCTCTTTTTTGATAGATCAGTGTTGCAGCAAATCACCAAGGACCCCAAACTCTTAAAAATTAAAAACATTACCGAGGATGGACTTAATGATAGCAGGAAACATTCTTAGTTTTCTCTCACATTTTGCCACGGTACATAAATTTGCTGGCAAGAGACATGGTTCTCTGTTATCTAAAAAAGGAAACGGAAAGGATAAACTAGTTGGCAAAACTAAAAAAGCCTTATGAACTTGCTTTTGATGACTTCTAGAAAGGCTGCACTGATGTGAAAAGATTCTGCTCAGTGCCAGATTTGTAGGTTTTCTGGGGCTCTTCTGCAGCTGTTTAGTGGGAGAAGTGCGGCATGAAAACATAACTCCCTTGAGATAAAATGATATGCCACCCTTTGAGCTGGAAAGGCAGAGGAATATTTGGCGTGTGTAGCTATCAATATCTGTTTATTGCTGAGGCTAGTGTTCTATGACCCTAAGTGGTTGGTAGTAAGGCAAAACAAATCAGCCGTTTTATTTTCTACAGATCAAATAGTTATGGTGGGTTTTCTGATTCTTAAACATTTTATTTAGTTGTATTGATAATGGTTGATCCCTGATGTTCACATGTAAAATACTCATTATATATCGTGGGGTGCATAGATTCATAACAGTGTGGTAATTCACAGGTTTCCTTGGCTTAAAGTCTCAGTATAAAGAAAACATATTACGTGGACTTTAAGGAATATCCTCTCATTTCACTCCTGTTTCCTTACACCTCATTGCTTAAATTTTCAGAGGGGTTTTAAGAGACAAAAAGATTGTCAAAAGGGAAAACTATTTAAATAGGGTTTGAAAAAGAAACAAAAAGATTGGCCTACCTTGGAAAAAATGCAACTTGCCCTTGAAATGATAGTTTTCAAGAATGATAAATTTATTTTTATTATGCTTTTTTTGTTTAAATTATAACTGTGTACAATTATGGGGACCAATGTGCTGATTTGATATACAATGTGGAAAGCTTAAATCAAACTGATTAACATAGCCCTCCCCTCCCCTCTCCTTTTCAGAGGGCTTTTAGTCTCTGGGGTGCTCATTTCAGGGTCTTTGATAACTCTTCTCACAGGAGAAAACTAAAGTGAAGACAAGCTAATTCTTTTCCAAAATTTAAGAAATGAAAGAGGATGGAAGATGCCACCTTGGCAATTGATGAAGAAAGATCATCTATTATTTTAAATGAGGGATGGATATGAAACAGATTATGAGCCCACATGAATGGCTTTCTTTTTCACTGCAACACAATCTTAACATATTATAGCAAATTCTTGAGGCATTTGTTTGGGGGATTAAATACAAATGGCAATGCAAACCTGCAACCAGAGTTGAGAGCCCGAAGGGACCAAATTTGATGTTGAAATAATGCGTAATAGAGAAATAAAGCTGAGTGAGTAGAATAAAACCCTTCTTTGAGAAAAGTAATCTGCTTTCTAAGTTATTAAAGTTTTTAGACTCCTAGGTTTTTGAGGAGCTTATTTAAAAATCTATGGGGGGAAAATTAGCAGCTTAAAAATGCTGACAGCATGAAAAAACAGTGAGAAATACTTGATTCTTCAAGGACTCCTTCCCTCACCCCCAAATCATTTGATTTTTCCTATTTATCTCCTTTGTCTTTTGATAAAAAGAAGAGAGCCCTCGGAGAGGACAATTTTGAGGTCTTAATCCATACTTCTTTCCAGTTTATCTTTTACATTCAAAATAAACACCTTTAAAAGAATCCTTTGTGGTATAAGACAGCTAAAATGCTAAGCTTAGGTATCAGCAGCTAATTAGCTTCCCATGTGGGGGGGATTGTGAAAGAATTCCATCTCCTGAATATTTATCACAGGGTTTGTGAAGAAAAGGCTATTTCAGGGCCTTTCCTGAGCCTGCAGAATATCCTCACTTCAGGTCAGCAGAATGGGAAGGGCAGGGACGTTGGCCCGTCCCAAACCTGCTTTGCTGTAGATTCCAATAATATTCGACGCATACCTCGTGATGAGAGCAGGCTGTATTGATCTCATGTGCAGAGCCGCTTTTCCTTTCAACATCTTAATTGGCTTTTCCTTTTGAAGAAATTTTACTCTATGCCTTAGAGTTCCTGGGCCAGTTGTAATGTCCCGGAGTCTCGGCATCGATTTCCTTTCCGTCCTTGTGTGCTCTCTGTGGTGGGACAGTGTTCTGCCAACGTCTGGGATCACCTAAAAGTGGTGAATTGCTACACGAGGACCTGGGGTTCTGGTGTGGTGGGACTTTTTGCTCGGCTGCAGCCCCTGCTAGTGCCTGGAGTTGCCTTCTGCAGCCTTCTCTGCGACCACCTCTGCCTTGGCGAGGCCTCTGCCCGTATCTTGATTGTCTCCAGCATGTTTCATGGGGCTGCTTTGCCAACCCTGCTGCCACCTGTGCCATGGCTGTGACTTCTCCCACGGCTGTCACTGCAGTTTCCAGCGCTGTCGCGTTGTCCAGCCCACCCCAGCAGCTGCCTTCACGAGCTCTGCCAACACTATTGTTAGTGTCAGCGCTCTGTTCTCTTTGTACTGAGAAGCCTCTCTTCTCGTTGTGACTTTGATAAAAAAGCCAAAAATCCTCAAAATGAAAATCAAACCAAAACAAAATTGTCCCTGGGGTTTAGATAGCCTTGCTACCATTCTTTCTATTTCCCTGATCCGGGAGCTGAGAATTCAGGGAATCTCAGACTCTGGGGTTTTCCATGATCTGGTTGAACTTCCGCTGTGGTTTCTCAGCAGTGGAAGGAACATTGAGAAGGGTGAGCACAGAAACAACATCCCAAGTTAACTTGAGATAACAAGCATACTAAGGAGATAGGATTCCTGATATTCCCTCCTTTGGAAAAGGTGCCCCAAAAAGAACAAAAGGGTGATGTCGTAACTTTACCTAGCAGGGGATTGGGTAAACACTATGCCAACCAGAACCAATATGGCTAAGTGTGGTTATTTTGGGTGGGGAGAGAGGTGGAAATATTTAAGCTCAAGTTCAAGTTTTCAACTTGTAAAGTTGCTGGAGATATTAATAGTAAGAGGAAATCCAGAAAGAGAGTGAGTTAGGACATTAGTAGAGCCCAAGTTGAAATCTATTAGATTTTTTGTTATCAGTGGAACATAAGGGTAAATATGTCTGGGAGGAAGCAGAAAATTCATGGAGAAGCTGATACAGATTTGGGGAAAATTTAAGCAGACGTGACAGCTATAACAGTGGGCAAGACTATGAATTTAGGGAGGATAAAATAAGAAAATGTAAGGAGGAAAATGTGAACTTCCTATATGTATGTGGAAGGAGGAAGATGACAAGTAGGCGGAAGAGTAAGAATGATAGAAGTAAAATTGGGATTGTAGGAACCAGCATGGAACTTATTAGAGGAGGAGACAGTTTCCATAAAGAATGGCCATGATCAAATTGATGAAAACAAGGGTGAAAACTGTATTGGATAATGAAAATGTCACAATTCATTGTAAAAGCGCAATTTCATTAAAGCGATGGTAACCAAGCCCTGATTGTAAACAACTGAAGAGCTGAGTTGATTGCTAGACAAGGAGAGTCCCCTCGCAGATTTTACAGCACTTTGTCAAAAGGTTTCCAAGGCTCTTCAATGACATACTGTAAGGCTGTAATATCCTAAGAGTGCAAAGATGAAGGCTGAAGTATCTTTATTGCAGTATTGCTTACAGTAGAAGAAAATAGAACACTTACTTTAAACAAACAGTACCAGAGAGCTGGTTAAATACTCATACAATCAAATAAGGATAGAGATTTACTAACATGAAAAGGCATTGGTGACCAATATTGGTGGTTGCACTTTTATAATAAAAATGGGAATAAATATAAGTAAGGAGAGAGAAAATAGTGACATTACACGATTTCAAGGTCAAAGGAAGGAGTTGGGGCTAAGGAATTGGTCATGGATCTAATACAGAAGAAAAGGAGAGCAGAGTCAGAGAGAAATTGAAAGACTGAGGAACCACCGATGAAGCAAGATTCTGGAGAATGTGGAAAGGGCTCTGTAGGATGAGCCTGGGGTTAATTCCAGGAAAGAGGGAGAATTCTTCTGAAGCAGGAGAAAGTAGATGTAGAGCAGGTTTTTGCATGGATAGATGAAAAATTGAGCTAGCTGAGGTCAGACGGCCTACATCCTTTAAAACATGAAGTGTTGAGCTCAGGGTAAGAGGATATGTGTGGGGACTTAAAACAAGCACAGAGAATGCAACAGAGAGGGCAGTGCCTGTGGCTCAAAGGAGTAGGGCGCCACCCCAAGTGCTGGAGGTGGCAGGTTCAAACTCAGCCCCTGGCCAAAAACTGCAAACAAACACGCAACAGAGAAGCTGGGAGGGAGGAAAATGTTCAGTGAACAATGTCAGGAGTGCAGCTGCAATTGTACAGCCTGAATTTGTGCTGTAAAATTTTGTTTTAATCTCTTATGTGTTGATAGGGTTAAAACTCACCTTCTCACCTGTATCCATCCTGGAGTCTAGAAAAGTGAAGAAACATTTCTGCACTAATCATGAATGATATTGAGCTGCTATTGATCGAAGCAGTGTTTGGGAATAAAAAAAATTCCATGACAAAGCGAGGTGGAAGAACAGATACACTTACTCAAGCACAGAAACTATCTGTGTCATCACAAAGCACATTTTCAAGGACATAAACACAGTCCTGATGGCAGGTATTTTATTAGGCCACTGAGTTCTTCAAATTTTCTGTAGCTTTAAAATCAAACTTGCTTGACCGAGTTTTCTAGCCTTCTAGCTCCCCACATGCTTGCAACGTTTTTATTGCTTGAATTAGAGCTGGCTTTGCCTTGTGAATCTGGAAGAATTGGTAGAAAGGTGTGCCTCCTGCTCTCCTTAACGGATTCAGATTAGAAGCTCCCCTTGAGGGCATTCTCAATATTTCTGAATTCTGTGGAGAAAAGTTAAGCCGATCTAAATATATTGATAGGCAGTTAATCAGCCGGTGGTGCACATTTTCATTTCCTCTCAGTTTATAAGGCACACAATTGCCTTGGAAGAAGTACTGCATTATGGAAGAGTGAAGGCTGATAGTCCAAAGTCCGTTCTGTGTTGTAAATGGAAAAGGCCCAGAGAAGGAGGCATACAGATTAAAGAGAAGATGGAATGACTTTTCTCATTCTGTGAAATGACTGTTTATATTGGGCAATACTGCTGGCTTGGAGGTTCAGCTTGAAGGTTCTTCAAATCAGAGGAGCCATTTAATATAGAATAGAGAATGGTATAGGCAAGTCATTTATAAAAATGAAAACATTTCATATCTGCTTTTTTACAGAACAAGTTCCTCACTTCTGAGGCATGACTGTTTTTTGCTCAGATCAGGGAAATAGGAACTAGTGGCGCTCCACGTCCGATAAATTAAAGACTGTAAAAATGCATCAGTGGAGTTTGTTCTGGTGTATGCACTGCATTTAGTTATAAAAAGGCAGCTAAAAAGATGTTGTTTCTTTGTATGTGACAGTCCTTGATCACTCATTATAGAGACCCTGTCAGTGAGATTGTAGGCTAATCCAAAACTCTGATCACTTTCTTCAGAAGCACTTTTAGCCCGTACCAAACATTTCGGACTGCAAAGACTGAATTTTTATACAGGCTGCTCATTTATTTTAATTAGACTCATTAATAAAGATAGTAATTCCTGTTTTAATTTTGATCAGTTTATACCTAGAATAAATTGACTTTCTCAAGGTCAAGAGTGAATTTGAGTAACTGGAATAAGCAGTCCCTTTTGGGGGAGGGGCAGTGTGTCCATCATGGCAACCCCTGATTCTTCTGCTAGCTTTGCATTTTGTCTGAAGATTGTCAGGAAAGTAAAAGGAATTAGGCAGTAAGATGAGGCAGTGTGTAAAGATGCTGAAAGATTGCAGGGCTGTGAGTTGGTTTCACGATCGTCTACAGCAGCGGTTCTCAACCTGGGGGTCGCGACCCACAAGCACTGTATGAAAGGGCCTCAGCATTAGGAAGGTGGAGAACCTCTGCTCTGGAGCAAGTTGGTTTCTCTAAGGCTCAGCTTTTTGTCTATATAATAGGGTAGCAAATAATAACTTCCTGTTGATGTTGTTGGTGTTCTCCCCCAATACAAATAACTATGGGATGATATAGGGAAACTTGTTTGTATAATTATAGGATAGTGGCTGTTACTATTAAATAGTGATGTCTTTGAGCATCATGTTAAAAGCACTGAGTGAATTTAATCCTTTCTTAACATCAGGACTAGGATATAACTTTTTTTTTTTTTTCTCTGTCTGACGTGCCCCTGTGGTGTGTTGACTGCACATCAGTCCTGCAAAAGCAAACTCTGTGTTATTGCCAGGGGGGAAGCTATAAGAGGAATCGATGATTCTGGAAATAAACACGATATTTATACCTAAAGTTCTTCCAACTTGGTTGGAGTAAGAAAATCAGTCATTTTGTTGTTGATTTGCCATCATCCATCCCAACTCTACTCATTTATGCTTGAAATATATTTGCTTTATTTTTTCTTAAAAGGCATCAAATATTTTCAATCAATAGGTTCGTTTATTTAATAAGCATCTGTAAAGCATCCATTCTCTGTCAGCACTGTGTTAGATGTAAGGTTTAATTGAAAGTCGGATGTGTAAACATAAAATGACCATCCTGTAGTGACAGCTACGGAGCCTGTATATACTCTGCAGAGCTCTTTAAACTCAACAGTGTAGCGAGGGACTTAGCCGAGGAGTTTAAGCAGAATTCATTGACGAATTAATATTTTTTCTGAGACTTCAAAACTGAATGAAATTCAGAAGTGTCAGGATAGTTTCTGGAAAAGTAGTGTGCAAAAATAAGCATGACATGCTCGTGAATGCTAAGTGATTTGTGAAAGATATACAGACGCCGTGAGTTTATTAAAATGGGGATGGAATGGGAACGTGGTAGGGATATAGGCATAAGTCACATTTATTAAAAATTAACTAGCAAAGGATCAGCTGCTACATATTTAGTTTTAGGATCTCAAGTCCCCTGAAACCAATAGGTTTCATTGTTTTCAGACTTTGACATAAGACCTTATACATGTGTAGAAATTAAAATCTGTTGCCTGCTGAATACTAGGCATATTTAGTTTATTTTGCTTATTCTTTGTAATTTCAGGCAGATGGGGCTTACCTAACAGAATATCTTGGTGTAAAGATGTAATAAATAGCAGGTGCTATGGACTGTTTCCATCCCCCTGAAACTCACAGATTGAAATCCTAACCCCTAATATAATGGTATTCAGAGGTGGGGCTTTAGGGAGGTGACTAGGTTATGGGGAGTTTGGGATCCTTATAAAAGAAGGGCCATAGGATCTTTCTTTTTCCCTAAAGAGAAGATGGCCCTCTACAAACCAGGAAGAGTGCCTTCACCAGATGTCAGATCTACCAGCCCTACCTCCGGCTCTCTAGCCTGTAGACTGTGAGAGACACGTGTGTGCTGTGTAAGTCTCAGTCCATGGTAACTTGTTACAGTAGCCAGAGCTGAGGGATTCCGCAGGGTACATGGAGAGCTTGCACTCAGTTGTCTACAAGGGGCCACTCAGTGTGAAATCCAGGCTCTGCCCCTTACTGTGTGACCATGGGCTAATCACTCACCTTCTCTGAGAAATGAATCAACCCATAATTTTTCCTTTAGCTATTTTGACTTGCAGTATTTTTACCTGACTCCATCCAGTGGTATGACAGAGCAGGCTGGCATGAGCTTTATGAAAGCTGATGGTGAATCTCTCTTCTCATTGCCATGTTTGCTGATGATACCTTGGTAGGTTGAAATTGGACATGGTGGGACTATTTATATGGCAGAAATCATCAAATGCTATAAATCAGCTTTTCTCTCCTACATAAAGAGCTGGTTCATGACCACATTACTGGATCTGTCTTTGCATCATCTGAACCCACTAATCCACGGTCAGTTTTTGTAAGTGATGAAAATTGATTGCTTTTCCTCTGTGTAGGACAATGTTGTGGTTTAAAGTAGCATTGTGAATCTAACCTGAATTTTTTCTTTCATGCCATTCATATTCAAAACACTTCTTCATTCAGGCTAAGGTTTATTTTCTTAATATGCAGAAATTTGTGTATGTGCTCTTTTAATCAGGGATTGTTTGCAAGCAAGAAGAATTGACTCAATCAACCTTTAAATGAAGGAGGAATTTAGTGGGGGGGGGAAGGAACACTTCAAGAAAATGAAGCATGCCTACATCCTATAACACACAGGGATGTGGGCATAAATTATACTTGTGTCCCTGGGTCTGGGAACTCAGAAGCTGGTCTTCCCATCTTGCTCTCTTTTTCCAACGAATGTGTTTTCCAATATCTGCTTTTCTCTTGGTATCTGTACCATTCTGTCTTCTCTTTTTGATGATGGGGTTTCTCCGCTTACCCATCAGAACTTACACAACCCAAAATACCATTCCAATCGTTATATACGTATATGTCTGCTGTAAGGATCACTTATCTTTTTGTGTCTTAAATGTGTTTAAGCTTCTGAGAGAATAAGTGTCACAGTTCAGCTTGTGGCTAGGACTCTCCTGAGTCAGATGCTCATTCCTTGTTCAATCAGTGATGGTCACAGGGTGGGGTCCTGTAAAGCAGATCCAGCTGTCCAAACTCTCACTCTCAGTGAGGGCGGTAAGTGGGAGCAGTTTCCAGGGTCGAGCTGGAAAGTTTCCAGAGTAGGGCTTAGGTAGGCACCCCAAAGTGTGTTTATAACTTTTTAGCTAAATGGTATGCTCACTTATTGGAATAAATGAAATTCTAATTTCTCAGAGCACATCAATTACATTTCTTTCTTTCAATATTTTGCAACTTATCCAGATATGAAAAGTAATAGATAATATTTTGCATTCTTCCAAAAATCAAATTATTCAATGATTTACTTGATTGTTTTCTCACATAAAAAATGTTTTCCTTTATTGCTTTCAAAGGGCTTTTGGTAGTCTGGTATTTCAAAGTGACCTAATTAACTGAAAAACTGTATACTCCGCTCTTTAAAAATCCATAAAGCAAAACATATTAAGTATAGTAACCTAAGAAATAATATAGCATAAATTAATAATACAGAGCAGTAGGAAACGTAGCGAGTAAACATTGTGCGTTCAAAAATAGAAATTTCCTGTTCTCAGTACTAACAAATAATTTGTCAAATTCTACTTTCTACATTTGTGTAGAGGACTGGACACCATGCTTGCAAAGGACAGTTACTGTTCTTATCACATTAAAAGGAAATGCTGAGAACAGGACAGTCTCTTGGCAAGCCTAGAGACGTTTCCTGACTTGGGGGCAATCCCCTAAGTAACTCAGTGTTCCAGAATGAGATAAGGTCGGTCCACTCACTAGTAAGCATGTGTTAAACAGTGATGCTTAGTAGTTCTTCATGAGGGTTGGGGGGAAAGAACACGTGAGGAGAGCACGTGGCAATCCTTACGCAGGCAGCCCTTATGTAATTACCTGAACTCTCCACACTTGTTGTGTATGACCTTAATAAATAACTGTTGCGGAGGGGGCTCGGGGCTACCCTTCAACTAAGGTTAGCCCGCCTCCCGCAAGCTTGTACTTCTAATCCGTGTCATGCCTGGTTCCTTCCTGCAGCGACCGAGACC
>CAUYON010081572.1:0-16456 GCA_963573935.1 Arctocebus calabarensis
GCTCACAGCAACCTCCAGCTCTTGGGCTTAAGCGATTCTCTTGCCTCAGCCTCCCTAGTAGCTGGGACTACAGGCGCCCACCACAGCGCCCGGCTATTTTTTTGTTTTGCAGTTCGGCCGAGGCCAGGCTTGAACCCGCCACCCTCGGTATATGGGGCCGGCGCCCTACTCACTGAGCCACAGGAACCACCCACATTTCAGTTTCTAAGGCAGATTACAAAGTACTGTTTCATAATTCATTAGGCCTGATACCGACATTGTTACATGGAACTTTATCTTAGTTACATGGAATCTGGCTCCATGTTGAAGACATTTCCAACTTGGGCAACATGTGTAGAATTTATCCTTAGATCAAAGAATAATTTAGTACTCTTCTCTCACTTCATCATTGTGAGATTTTTTTGGAGACATATTTTAAGGGTGGATTAAAGCTAGAAAAGGCAGATAAATGGCATGTCTTGTCATTGTTTGGGGTATAAAGAACAGGACCAAAGTAAAGAGAGCAGAGAAAAATTCATCAGGCTTATAAAATTACACTTGGAAGAAAGAATACGAAATCCAGAAGGACAAAAAGAAGGACCTATTTTATATTCCTCAAAGGGCTTTAGAGGCATTTTCTTCAAGTTTTGTGCTGCACAAGCAAAGCAAGCAAGTTATTTCTACACAGCTGTTATCGCTCAGATCCCACTTCCCAAGTCCTACTGGGAATCAAGGGCAAGCAAAGAGACTACCCAAGTTACTGTCAGATTAATAGGTTATTGATTGATATTGTTATCTTTCCAACATTAAGGTCAGCAGATGATGATTATTTGCGAACTTTGGGTTACCCAGAAATGAATAGGAGCTGTATATATTCTTTTAATACCATAATTTCCAATAATCCATCTTCCTTCAGATTACCTGATGGGATAACTATTCTAAATTTGGCATCAGTATAGGCATAGTGTTTTTTATATGAGATTATCCCAGAGTTTTACAATGGTAAGACTCCTGTGCCATCTGATCCTGAATCTACAAGGGTAGTGGGTGGTGCAGTGGATACTACTTAGAAATTATTAGAGGTAATGGCCAGCATGAGAGAGGCTCACCGTATCATGCAATTGTGTTAAAATGGAAGAATATTAATCACACCACAGGAAAAAAATCCTACTTAACAAAATAAGATACACTACAACTGTGCATTGTAGGAGCCAGCAACTGCTGTATTATCTAGCAATTTGGCATGAGCACACGGTACATGCTGCTTCTCTTCCCAAACACATTTCATCCACTGCTGCCAATTTGTTCGTTCTGTAAAAGCCCTAGTGGTCTTGAACACTTTCTCCACTCATTCCCTTAATCTGCTAAAACATAATCATCTAATGGTTAAGAAAATAAATCTACTCCTGAATGGCTGTAGGTTGTGAAAAAGCAGATGCTACAAAATTATAAATTAGTTTTTAAAGCCCGAAACTGGATCTTGAATTTGTATCCTGCATTTATTAAAGCTGGCAAGGAAAGCCACAAAAATATATGAGAAGGAAAGGGAGCACATATGATTTCATTGGCTCTACCTAGGTCCTTTTCAAGTGCGTGGGAAGAAACCTAGGTAACCAGAGGTCTATGAAACTTTAAGTAATATGCTCAAACAATATTTTCCCATGTGTGGGAGAAGTTGGGCAGAAAAGATGCAAATTGAAATTTATGTCACCTGGAACTAGATGTGTTCCAAAAGGAATTCAGTGACTCAGGAAGGGGATGGTGGTAACTATTAATAGCAGCTTAATCAATCTGTAAAGAAAATGGTCTAACCAAAGAGGAAAGGAGGTCTTTTGTAAAAAGCCTTTGGATAGCAAAATTGGTGAGCATGAAATCAAACTCTTCATATAATGGGCATGGGCCAAGCACAGTGCACCCTCCCCATCTGATATTTTCCACTCTTGTTAATCTGTAATGCTAAATTAAAAATCAGAGTGGGGGGGAGAACAACTGCCCCCACAGTGATTAATACCATCTCCATGAATGCTGAAAGTTTGGCATTTTGTTTACTGCACAATCTGCTATGGATGCTCAAGTATAGTATAATCTCTTCTAATCAAAGATTAACTACTACTTATACTAGGTTTTACAAGTATGATGCAGAGAATGAATTGCCAAAATTGGGTCACACTTTTTGTAGTTTATTAGCTGTATGACGTTAAGCGAATCTGAACTTCTCCAAGCCTCATTTCCTTTATCATAAAAATGTGTAAGAATAATATTGTACTTCTTACTACTGAAGATCACCATAATATATGTGTGCCTCCAGAGCTGTTAGCCTTACCTATTTTTTAGTTTGAATGTTATCAAATTTCTTTTTAGATCTCAATTGCTATAACTTTGAGGCCTCATTTGCCAAAGTAAGAAATCAGTCCTATTAATTATGTTTTAAGTCTAGAAAAGGGACTTTATTAACTGCAGTCATTGTCCCTTTTATTTTTTCTTGCCCACTTACCACTCCTGCTGCCCAAATCATCCCCAGGAAAGGGAGTTTTGCTCCCACTATTGCAGCAATTATTTTGAGGTTTCCTTCTCTTTCTGTAGGAGATCAACCCAGTCTAAAAAACTGAAAAGAAATGACTTGCTATACCTTCCAGCCATCTGCCTTCACCCATCCCTTATCTCAAACAAAACCTTTATCAAGGTTTTGTGGTTTCCAGACACAAGCCCCCAAGCAAATATATGAACAAAAACAAATACTGGGGATAATTGAAAGGTAGGCATGATATACAAAAACAGCACATGAAACTGAAATACCCATTTGTGTATTTGTGAAATAAATGGATTCTCATTTACCCAAGTATTTTAACAAGTTTATTGAATTAGATGGGTTTGCGGATTGAAAACAAGAAACAATATTATTTGCCTCATAAAGTAGCTTTCAAATTTACTCTTTTGGGTAACTCTTTCTTCCCCTGAATTATATGTCATAAGGGTCTGATAGCCTTTTCTGTTTCTTTTTTCAGGTATGAACAGTTGTATTGTTAGATATTAAAAGATTCTATTCCACTCAAAACGAACACTTTAATCTGGCAATGAGTTCAAAGCTCCTCTTCATCTCTTTTGGCTCCAGTCGCAACCTTAGAAGCCTACAGTCCAGAATGGGGGGGGGGTATACCCTGTCCTTGGCCCTTTTCATTCTATATTTTCTGTACTCTCCTTTTCTGACAGGGAAAAAAGTAAAGGGTAAGATAATGAGAGTGTTGCTTTGTTTTCTTTATAATAAACTTTTTTAAAAAATAAACTTTGTGTTATTTTGGAATAGTTTTAAATAATCAGAAAAATAGCTACGCTAGTGTAGGGAGTTCTCACATGCCTTATACCCAGTTTCTACTATGGCACATTTTTTATAATCAATAAACCAATATTTATAACTATCATTGGCTAAAGTTCAGACTTTCTTCACATTTCTTTAGTTTCTAGTTAAGTCTTTTTTTTCAATTCCAGGATCCCTTTCAGGGCACCTTATTTCACTTGGGCAGTAGATTTCCTGAGGTTCTTCTTGCCTACGACACTTTCTCAGAATTTCTCAGTTTTTGATGCCACATTTTAGGGAAAACTGGTCAACTATTCTGTAGCGTCCCTCAATTGGTATTTGTTGGATGTTTGTCTCATGATTAAATTGGGATTTGAGGAGGAAATCCATAGAGGTGAAGTGTCATTCTCATCACATCTCATATTATTACTATGACTTATCAATGCTGATATTGACCTTGATCACTGGGATCAGGCACTTTTCTTAGGGTTCTGTACTGTAAAGTTACTGTTCTTTCCTCCTTTGCAGTTTTTGGAAGAAAGTCACTATGTACAGACCACCCAAAAGGAGTGGGAGTTATGCTACATCCTCTTCCACAAACTATTTGGAATTCTACATGGTAGACTTATCTACTCTCCCCCATTTATTTTTCTATTCAATTATTTATGTATATCTTTATAAACTCATAGTTATATATTTCTAACTTTGAATTATAAACTAACACTATTTTTTGTTGTTAAAATTGTTCCAGCTTTGGCCACTGAGAGTTCTTTCAGTAAGCTCTTGTATCCCTTTGACATATCTCCATCATTGTATGTGTGGTGGGGGGAACGAAGGAAAGGTGCTGTTGTTGTTTAGAGCTGTTGACCTCAGCAATTTCTTACCTTCTAGGAACACAAGATGTTCTTGGACCATTTTTGTATTCACTATCTTGGTCCTAGACATGATTGTCCTTGCTTCCTTTTATTGAAGAATAATATTAGAAATCAGGATCTATTGCTTCATTTTCTTCATCATCTAACGCTGTCTGTGATTCTTTATTGGCTGCAGAATGCTCACTTCTAGGAAGGACTTGATGATGTATTCAGTAAAGTGCCTATTGGAGATCTACTACTGCACAGTTGATTTCCCTCAGCTCAACACCTACAACTCCCCTTTTAGACAGTGCTCTGGTGGAACAGCCCACACAACTCTTTCTGTGGGATCATCTAATTCAGAAAAGCAAACCTCTTGGCTGAGGTCTTCTCGATGTTATTCAAACTCACAGGAGAAATAGTCATTTCCACTTTCACATATTCTTGTTCAACCATTGAAGTCCAGCTGCCTCCTCTATTTCCCCCTCCTCTTTCTTTGCTGTCAGAAGAAGTTGCAGAAAGCCTCATTGTCAGATTTTACCATGTGAGTCAGGCAGTGTTCTTGTGTCCTCTGCACTTTAAGGTCATAAGTCAAATTGACAGAAAGTGTAAGAAATGGAAGGAAATATTACAACTGTCTCCAAAGGAATTTACCCTAAAAACCTTCCCATAGAATCATTAAGTCTCCTCTTAAATAACCTGGAGGCATGTGAGAGACAAGGGGTCCCACAGCCTGTTTGGAACCATTTATTAATACTTTCCAATTCCTGGATAAACGGACTCACAATTCTCTATGAAAGTGGTAGATTCTTGCCCTCTCCATTATTCTCAACTGCATTTTGAAAACGAGTAAAGTATCACATTTTAACATTCTGTTCCATTAATAAGCACCTGCAATATACAAGACTTTGAGTTAGCTGCTGGGAATTATAAATCAGGGAATAACACATAGGCTAGTCATAGTAAGTGTTGCTAGCAAGAAAGAAGTTTTGGTATTTTTAGGTCACAGATTAATATATAATACTGATAAAAAATATATAGGATAAACACTTATTTTACCATGTGAGGAGCTAGGAGGGAATTGATGGAATGTGTGGATAAGGAAGACTTGTGGGAAGTGATATTTAGGCTGGGATCTGAAGAACATTTTATAATCAACTAGCAAAGAAGCAAATGCATGTTACAGGTAAAAAATAGCAAGTACAAAATCCTTAAAGTCAAGGAGGGCAGTGCTTGTTAGTAAGACTATGAATTCTGAAATATGGTGGAAGTGTAGGATGTGAGAAAAGGTATATTGAGAACTGAGGCCAGAGAGCATATGGGGCCTTGAATGCTATTTTCAAAATGGGGAGGCTTTGATGAGAATCACATGGTAAACTATGAATAAATTTATGGATATATTTGTATTGAGTTGGTGGAATCTTTTTCCACTATGAATTAACTGGCTTTTAAAATAGAAGTAAATTTAACCACAGGGGAACACAGAGGCTTACCTTACAATGGGAAGTGGGTAGTGAGGAAGGAAAATAAGAGAAAAGGAAAAGTTAAGATAAGACCCTATCCATTTTAAGAGGTAATACTTTTTATACCACTGGTTTCCATAAAACTCACTATTTTTGGTGGTTGCCACTAAGTGAACATTTGTGACATTTGGTGTTACTTGGGATATAGTGATTTCAAGATGGTGCTGAAAAAGAAAGTCCATTTAGAAATGAGCTTTACTATCTAGGTAGTCCTATATCTATATTTAAAAATTGAATTAACAATTAATAAGCTTCTGGAAAGAAAGCACCAGGTCCAGATGAGCTCTCTAGTGAATGCTATCACACATTTGAGGAAAAAATGATAGCAATTCCAAAACCTTCCATTCAGAAAATAAAAGGAGAAAGAACATTTCCTCTTATTATATTAAGAGAGCTTTACTTTAATATGAAGATTAAAGACATTACAACAATGATAAACCATAGACCAATATCTCTCATGAATATAAATGCAAAACTCCTCAACAAAATATCATCAAATCATGTCCTACTATGTGTAGAAAAAAATTATACCTTATGGAAAATTGGGATTTATTATAGTTATACAAATTTGGTTCAACATTAGAAAGTCAACGTAATCCACTGCCTCAAATGACTAAGGAAAACTATATGATTGTATCAAGTGATACAGAAAAAAGCATTTTGACAAAATCTAACATGTATTCCTGATAAAAACTCTCATAAAAGCAAAGATACATCAGAACTTCCTTAACTTGTCTACAAACAACATTCAGGCAACATCATACTCAGTTGTAAAAAAAGTAGACACTTTCGCCTAAGATCATGAAAAAGGCAAAGATGTCTTTTCTTACAGCACCTATTCATCTCATTCCGAAAGTCCCCAAAAATAAAGATAAGAAACAAAATTTAAAAAATGTGCAGATCAGAAAAGAAGAAATAAGGTTTTTTTTTCATCAGTTTTTGCTGCAGATCACATAATTTCTATGTAGAAAATACCAAAGAATCAACACAAAACTCCTGAAACAAATAAGGGAATATAGCAAGTATTAAGATATAAGTTGACCATTAAAAAAATCAACTGCTTTGCTATGTGCTAGCAAGAAACAATTAGAATTTCTGTTAAAAATTTTATGACTTTCTATCATATAAGTTTTATAATATGTAACTATATAATTATAAAAGCACCAAAAATCAAATAAGTATAAATCTAATAAAATATGTTTAGAATCAACATGCAAAAAACTACAAAACTCTGATGAAAGAGATCCAAGAAGATCTAAATCAATGGAAAGATGTCTCAAGTTCATGAATTAAAAAACTCCATAGTATTAAGATATCAGTTCTTTCCAAACTGATCTATAGTTTCAACAAAATCCCAATCAGAATCCTTGTAATTCTTTTTGTATATATCAACAAACTTATTATAAAGCTTATGTGGAAAGGCAAAATATAATAGTCAATATAATACTAAAAATTAACAAAGTCATAAGACTCACAATATTCGATTTTGAAGACGTCAAAGCTGCAGCAATCAATAGAGTATTGAAATGCCAGTGAAATGAAAAAAATAGATAAGTGACACAGAATATAGAGCCCAGAAATAGATCTACACAAATATAGCCAATTGATCTTTGCCAAGGAAACAATGAAAACTTGATGGGGAAAAGATAGTCTTTTCCACAATATGCCAGAAAAATAAGACATCCATATGCACACAATCCTTATATCTTTAAGAAAATGGAACATAGATCTAAATGTAGACTATAAAACTTCAAAAAGAAAACATAAAAAATCTGGATAACCTTGAATTTGGTGATGAGTGTTTAAATATAAAAACAAAAGCACAATCTATGAAAAATATGATAAGTTGGACTTTGTTAAAATCAAAACTTCCTCTGAAAAAGACACTATTAAGGGTATTAAAACACAAACCGTAGCTTAGGAGAAAATATTTGCAAAACACATATCTAACTTATGCCCCAAACATAAGGAACTCTTTAAAGTTAAGAGTAAGAAAAAAACCCTTTGATTTTAAAAATGGGCAAAAGATCAAAACAGCCACCTCATAAAGAAACATATACAATTGTCAAATAGGATATTTAAAGATGGCAAACTCATTATTTAAACAGCAATAAGATACTATGAGATACTTATTTAAATGGCTAAAATGGAAAAAAATTGACAAGATTAATTGCTGATAAGGATGTAAAACAATAGTAGCTATCGATGAGGATGCAAAATGGTACTGTCACTTTGTAAGATAATTTTTGGCTCCTCCTTACAAAACTAAGGAAAGTCTCACCATAAGATCCAGCAATTGTGCTTCAAAGTATTTACTCAACTAATTTGAAAACTTATGCTAAAACTTCATTCATGTGTTTATTGCACTATTATTCACCCCAAACTGACAACAACTTTCAATAGGAAAATGGATAAAGAAACTCTAGGACTTCTATAAAAAACAAAATGGGATACTATCCAGCAATTAAAAGGAAGAAACTGTTAAACTTTAGAAGGATATGGTTAAAGGTTAAGTGCATATTGTTAAGTGAAGGAAGCCCATCTGAAAAACTTCATTTGATAATCTGGAATAGACAAAACTATAGGGATCATGAAAAGATCATTTGTTGCCAAGAATTAATGAGATGTGAGAGAATTGAATAGGTGAAGCACAGGGAATTTCAGGGTAGTGAAACGATTTTGTGTGATACTATAAAGATGGATACATGATACTATGCTGTTTCAAAATCCATAGAAATTTATAATACAAAAGTGAAACTTAATGTATGCAGATTTGTTACAAAATCAATTAGAAAATTGGGGGTTCCAGGATGGAATGAAGAATGTAAAACACTTAATTGTATTACAAATGTATGAAACAACTTTACTGAAAGGAGTGGTAAGAGAAGATACTGGCCAAACACTTTGGAAGTGGGTGCAGTCAGCAAGACCAGAGCAAGGAGATCTGTACATAAGTACTGTGCTCTAGTTATAAAGTCATCACTCCCATGGTACTCCAGTAACAATTCTGATACTTCTATGCCTATATCCTAGAACTAAAAATTAAGTAAATGAATAGCAGATTGTTTCTGACTGTTGGAATGGGACATTAAAGATTAACAATAGGAGGAAGCTAAATGTTCCATCTGCTAATGGATTAAAGTTAAATTAATCACTGTCTCTCCTCTTTAGCTTTGGGACATATAAAAATATTTATAAATATGTATAATTTATATAAATTACACAATAAGATATATTTAATTTATATAAATTATACAATTATATATATATATACATACTACCCATAGTCAGAATCTAGAAACAATGACATCTCAGTAGCAACAAAGCACACTCAGTGCTTGCTCTTGTGGTTTCTAATATCATTCTCAACAAAAAAAAAAAAAAGAAAGAAAGAAAACAGGAGTCCTTGAAGAATTGGTTCATTTTCTGCCTGGGAAAAGAAACACATGCAAGGCAAGTCTGGTAGAGCCGGAAAGAAAGTGATCAAACAAAGAAAAAACAAAAAACGATGAGTTTATGTTGAATGGATACAGAAATCAACGGAAAGAACTCCTAATGGCCAAAGCTGGAAAAATCTGACAAATGAAATAAAGTAATAATAGATTATAACTCAAAGTAGAAAATGAATGAGGCTATCTCCATATAATTGGAGTAAATGATTAAAAGGAGGAAAGGACAAATCTCCACAACAGAAGAATTCCAAATAATTTATGTAGATACTCTTTTCTTAAGGAGGTGAAGCCTCTCTTCCTACTCCTTAAATATGGTCTGTGAAGAGGGATTTCCTTCCAAACAGAATATTAGGTAAAGAAGGAAAAAAAGAGTAAATTTATACTGGAGGATTTAACCAACACTACCTTATCCAAGCGATCAAAATGAACCTCAACTGTGACAAGTAATGTTGATAATATATACCTTTGATAATGGTGTGAAGAAAATGGTACTTCACCTCTGTGGGCTTCCTCCTAAAAACGCATAACACCAGCCTAGTCAGAGGAAAAGTTCTAGAGCAATACTAAAAGAGAGAGACATTTCTACAAAATGTATAACCCAAACCATCAAGGTCATAGAAACAAGCAAATGGAAGAAAATGTAGTAGCTAAAAAGAGACTTAGGAATGCATAACGCCTAAATGTAATGTGGTATTACAAATAGGATCCCAAAACAGAAAAAGCACATTGGCTTAAAACTTTTAAAATATGAATAAATTATGAAATTTGGATAATAATAAGGGTTACAATTTAGATAATAATAAGGTTATAATTCATTAATTGTAACCAGTGTCATGCCTATGTAAAATATTAATAATAGGAGAAATTGGGTAGAGACATATATGAACTCTCTGTAGTATCTTCCCCACTTCCCTGAAAATTTAAATTTTTTTCTAAAATTTGAAGTTTATCCTAAAAATGAATTGCCCTGAATCTATGGACTTCCAAGTAATTTTTCCCAGATAACAGAATATAAAACTCTAAACTATATATTAATTTTATGTTGAGCAGCTCAACATAAAATTGCTTTTACAATGGCTTCTAGTGTGGCATCCAAATACACCTATTGGTCTTCACTATTTTAAGAGTAAAAAATAATAAATGACAATTTGTTCATTAAGACTTGGCCACCATCCTTTTTATTTTTTAAGGTAAATGAAAATGTAAGGGATACTTTCAGATTAAAAACTCCTATTTTGCCAATAACAAAAAAAATCCTGAAAAATCAATAAACAGCAAAGATATGTTATTAGTTCAAAAGATCTTATATTCAAATAATCGTCACTTATTAAACAAGTTTAACTAAATAAGCATATATTAAATTTTTTCTGATTTCTATGAAATCAGTGCTAGGGTCCTTATATCAGTAGACTAGAAACGTTTTCTCTTTATCGAGTACTGTAAGAGCTACCTGAACTTAGGCAGACATTATTTTTTCTCTTTAAGTGGAAGCATAAGGTGGGATTAAGCCTTTTAATAAGACTGATTTTTTTATGGTCTGTGTTAGAGTAAGGAAATAATGAGTTTATAGGATCAAAGACTAACAGTGTGAATTGAAGTATGGAAGGCAGATTTGAGAAAATATTTTTGCCATTTATTAAAGATGTGTGAGGGTCGGTAGGGGGTTAGGAAAGCAAGTAAGGAGAATCCTGAAAGATAATGAGGTAAAGGATAAAGGGAAGTTAGAACTATTGCTAAGATCTCCTCTCTGGAACAATCTCCTTACCGCACTCAGTCACCTCCTACGCTTCTGTCCTTTAACCTCCTCAGGGTTCACAGGCACTTGGACTCTTTCTTTCTCCTTGTCAGCCCCCACTGGCCTTTTATTCTTCCCACCTACAGGCTGAGCCATCATTTTGTTGACTCTGTGGCTAATATTCTCAATTTTCTCATCTCGCCTTCCTTGCATAAACTCCAATCCTTTATTAATCAATAATCCTAGGCTTCTGTATATGGCTAGCAAAAGTCACCAGCCTGCAGACTGCTACCAGTACAAATCCATAGACGATAGTAAAAATAAAATCTAGAATATAGCATGCTTTCCATTCCTCAGCTTTCTCTCTTCAATGAAGTTATTTTTCTTCTTTTATAATAATAATTATAATTATCATTAAATTGTCCTGTGTTCATGTAAAAAAATAAGTAGTGCATAGAATGAAAAGTGAAAGTGTCTCTTCACTCTATTCCCCATCCCATAGTTATTTATATGTTCTTCTAGCATGTTTTTAGCTTGAATATACACACACTGGGTCATACTTTATATAGTATTAAGAGATTTCTTTTCTTGCTTACTATATCTTAGATCTTTCCACATGTCTACAACCATATTTTCTTCATTCTTTAAAAAAACTACAAAAATCTGTTTCATGGATATACCATAATAATAAATTGAACTAGACATTGACTGATGGGCATTTAAGAATTCACCAGAGGCTGAATCTAAGTTTTATAATTTGTAACATGAGAAGGAAAATATCAATAATCCCAAGTAACTCAAGCATTGTGAACAATGTTGGAAATTAAAGCAATTGCTAGTATTTGGTATGAAAAAGAAATTGAACTGGATATTTCCCAGTATAGATCTTTTTCTCCTTCTGTTGAACTATTTCATGAGGTAAATTTTTATAAATGTGTTTACTGAGGCAAAGTGAAGAATGTTTTTATACGGCTTGATGTGTATTGCCATTTCATATTTTTAAAAGTTTGTATCAGTGTCTGTTGTCAACAGCAATAAAATAATAGCTTATATTTTCCTACTGTTTATTTTGTACCTGTGTTTTATTTCTATTAACTTATTTTTTTCTCACTCAAATCATATAAGGTGGATACTATTATTATTGTCAACACTATTTATTTAGATGAGAAAACTGAGACACAGAGAGAAAGCCACTTGCCCACAGTTACATAGCTGGATTTAAATCCAGATGGTGTGACTTTAGAGCTGGGCTACTTAATTATCAGCTCTCATTGACTAATTATATGTGTTACAGCTAACATTTAAATGTTATAATCGAGGGGGGGCAATAACAGGGGAGTGTTGATGGCATTGAATACTATCTCCAAGTTACTTCAGTTTTCTTTTACTATTAACTGCGCTGACTTTTAAAACGTTTTTATTATTGTCATTATTTTGCTGTATTTCTCTCCTCCTTTGAAGTACATGCCTCTTTAGGTATATTTTCTCCAATAATCAGGAGAGATTACCTAGGTTTTGCACATCCCCTAATTCTCAGGGACAGGGAAGCAGACATCAAGTGCTTGCTCTCTTTGTAGTATCTCCTTTCTCTGCTTATTTGTTCCTGATTCTTGCTCTTGAATAAAGTGGGCTCTTAAAGTTCTACCAAATGTCTCACTCAACAGGAATCTTCTTGCTAACAGTTTCTATAGCTACAAACTAACATGTCAGTGACAGAGGCCCTAGGATGGTAAATTAACTAAAGTTGTATATTCTGAGAAGGAAAGGGGGAGTTATCTTTTTCCTTTACTCTAGGCCAACCAACATATACAGAACTACCCTGAGCAATAGTCATCCTACTCTTGTCAAACAATCAAGTTGGCAATGTGTAAGTGATTACACAGCCATTTGAGGGAGATTTTTGCTTTCAATCTTCACATCAGCAGGTTCCTCTACATTTCTGGCCACTTAACTTTCATAATTGTAAATCTGCCTTACTTCTGCTTTATGGAAATGCTGAGGTAGATCCAATTACTGTTAAAAAAAAGAAAAAAGAAATTGCCACAACAATTACTCCTATGCTTGTTTGTCATGTGATTTTGCTACTTATTCCAGTAAAGGTAGAGTATATTATTCTATCCTCTTAAACTTGGACTGGTCTTGTGGAGAACAGTCCAAGTTCAAGGAGGAGGTGATGTTTCATGACATCTGGGTATAAACCTCAAAGAACTTTGCATCTTTGTCTTTTGTTCTCTTTGAATGTTTCCCTGAGACCAACTTCATGTGAAGAAGTTCAGGCAGAATGTCTTAGCAACAGGCCAACCTGTCCTATCAGAGGTCAACCCAGCTCACTGCAATGACTGAGCCTGGATAAGGTGAATAGAAGGACCATCCAGCAAACGCACATAACTGAGAGAAATAATGAATCACACTTGATTTTAAGTCAGTAAGTTTGGGGTCAGTTTGTTATACAACAAAAAACAACTAAAACAAATGCTGCTTAAAATAATTTTTCCCTCCCATCTATACCTGTAGTTTAATCACAATAATAAAATCATTTGGGATATACCCAAGATACCAAGTGCAGGTTTTAAAACCACCACAATCCTTAGCAAATGGCCTTTCTGCTATTAGCTAAAAGGGCAAGCTTGCCCTGACCATTTCTTCGTGAAAACCAAAAAAAAGGGCTTAGGTTGTGCCAAGTGAGGGACCATTCCTACATCCTTACTGGCTTTACAACTACATAATTAAAGGACTTTATTTTCTGCTTTTTTCTCTTGCCTCCAGAGATAAGGAGTTATCTTAGCTACTCCCAAATAAGCAACATCTTTTCCCACCTAGACGTCAAAGCCACTATTTATTCATTAAAAGCTGCTATTATCATGCACCAATTATTGGGCTGGATGATTTATTTAATCCAACCTGCACAACACCAAGATGTAGGTAACACTGGAGAAAATAAATCTTCTTCTCAGATGGTAACTGATAGGACCAGGAAGTCCAATTCAAGGGCAATCTTATATTAGAAATTATAAAACTTCCTAAATATTTTCATCTACCTTAATTTCTGGATTAAGAGAGTTCTAATTTCTTCAAAGGGGCTTTCCTTAAAACCTGCAGATTTCATGATTCCTCACATGCAAAATAATGAGCCTTCATAACTCTGAATGTCAATGTTGCTATCATTCACTTGTAGGGTTTATATGAGGCTAAGGTCAGTTCTCAAATGTTTCTCAATAAATTTTCTATGCTTTTAGACAAAGTCAGAAGAAACAATAATTAAGATAAATAAGGCTTAGATGATGGAGAGGCAGGTGACTTTTCACTTGAATGGCTCCTTGAATCACTCAGAACTACTTTTTCTTCTTAACTAGATAATCCTTTCTGAGATAGGATTAATTTCTGGAAGGCAGTTGTCAGCAGGTTTCAAAAGCATACTTGCTGCATATAAATCCCCTTATCTGTAAGTGTCTTTCCACTGGGAGAAACTAAATATATACTATAAGTTCATTTAAGAATCTTCTTACCATGCATGCTGCCTGAAGGACCATGTCCCTGCAGACCCATCACCTGTGGTAGGACAAGTCTCCTGTTATAAGACAGCCAGAAGGCTAGTCCCCCCATCCTGTGCCCACAGTAAGTCATGCCTTCACAGACCTTCACAGGCTACACTTCTTCTTTCTGTGTGCCAGCAATCAACCAGCAGAACAGCCCCCCTCAGGCCCTATGTCCTGACCAGTGGGCCATGCTACCACAGCACCACATGACACTATGCCTATGACTCAGCCCTCCACCACAAACCTGCTAAGCATAAGCCTCATCCTCACATACTGCCATTACATCCAGACCTGAATGGAGTGAATGTCCACAGCCCGGTTGCCTACAGACACCACCTGGATAACCTCACCAAACAGCCCCTCACACTACCACAGAGAGACTAGGCCAAACAGTCTCCTGCACCACTTGCCTGACTGGAGAGAAACTTACTCAGTTCCTTGCTTGAGGTCCCAACTGTGACATGGAAGTCAACCCACCACTCCACATAAAGATCCCCTAGCACTGGCCCAGGTACACTGACATGTCCAGTTCCTGGGTCTACACCACACCCTGGCATCCTCCATGGTCCCAAAACTCATCTAGGCACCAGCTAAGGTCACACTACCCACCTCTATGGAAAAAGATGTGTGAAGCCCCTTCATCCCAAGCTTCCAACATTGGCTTGGGGTCCAATACATTAATGTGAATGAATATCTCCCAACATAAGCTTGGATTGTGACAACCATAGGAGATTGGATGATGCAGAAGAATAGCCACATTACACATTCTCAGTGCATCTGTCTTTCTCTCACCAGGTCAATCCTCTAGGAATAGGACACAAAAGCATTATCTAGGGTCCTCTCCTCCTTCTCACAAAGTAGAACAGATGCTTTACAAATCTATCAGTCCTGAACTCAGAGAATAGGCTTCAAATAAGAAGAAACCATCAAAAAGATTCTAGCAACATGATAAAACAAGATAGTTCAACATTCCCAAAGGATCACAATATATCCACAGCATGGGGAACCCAAACAAAAGGAAATTATCATAATGTCAGAAACAAAATTCAAAATATCAATGGTAAATGAATGAATGGAATTGAAGAGAAAGGCAAAAACTGACACAGAGAAGCCAAAATAAAAAAAGTTTCTGGACATCAATGAAAAAAAAATGAAAAACTCACTAAAGTGATAGACAACATAGGTAAGAATACAACAAAACTTCAAGAAATGAAATAAGCATTTAGGGAATTAGAAAGTTCAGCAGAAAGCTTCCACTTGACCTAACAGAAGAAAGAATTTTACAGCTTGAAGAGAAGGCTTTCAAACTAACCCCATCAGCTAAAGATTCAAATAATAATAATAGAGAAGAATAAATAATCACTAAGAGAAATATAAAACTATATGAAATGAGCCAATATCTGAATTATAGGTAACCTGGACCGAGAATAAGAAAAAGTAAAAGGCATAAAAACTTTACTCAAGGGAATTACTGAGGAGAACCTCATAGGTATCACCAGAGATTCAGATATCCAGGCACAAAACAGTCATTGAACATCTTGGAAAATTCACAGAAAATAGGGCATCTACAAAACACATGGTCATCAACCTGGCCAAAGTAAAAATGAGGGAGAAAATTCTGCAAGCTGGAAAATGAAAGCAACATCTGAACTACAAAGGAAAACCCATCAGGCTAACAGTTGAATTCTCAGCAGAGATCTTACAAGCCAGAAAAAAAACAGGCCCCATTTTTAAACTTAAACAGAAAAACTTCCAGCCAAGAATTTTGTATCCTGCAAAATTAAGTTTTATGAAAGATGGAGAAGTAAAGATTTTTCCAGACCAGCAAACACTAAAGGAATTTGTCACTACTAGACTTGCCCTAAAGGAAATGCTCAAAGTGCATTATACATTTTTAAAAAAACAGTTGCCAGCCAGTATAAAAAAATTCAAACTTTATAGCTCAAAGCCCTTATAAAAAAAATAGCACAGATATCCTTCATGGCCATGAAGGATATCTGTAACAGTATGATCAAAATATTTCTGAATGTATATGAATCGTGCCCTGTGATTGCACCAATGTACATAATTATGATTCAATAA
>CAUYON010081583.1:0-29186 GCA_963573935.1 Arctocebus calabarensis
GCGGGCGCCTGTAGTCCCAGTTACTTGGGAGGCAGAGGCAAGAGACTCGCTTGAGCCCAGGAATTGGAGGTTGCTGTGAGCTGTGATGCCACAGCACTCTATCCAGGGTGACAGCTTGAAGCTCTGTCTCAAAAAAAAAAAAAAAGAAAAATCCAGAACTATTCAAATTCTATAAAATCACCTGGGTGGGGCTTTAAAAATTTCCAACTCCAGGAGCTGACCAGGTCAGCTGAATCAGACTCTATTTGGGGGAAACCCAGGCCATGGATATTTTAAAATACTTGCCAGTTGATTCCAACGTGCAGCCAGGTAGAAAACCACTGCTATTTATAGCAGCGGCATTGGTGATGGTGCTGGCTGATACTTGTGAGCACCTGTGTGCCAGTGTTGTTCTACGGTTTTTCATTAATTAACTCTTTAATTTTCATCACCACCCTATGCGGAAGAAACTACAATGAGCTCCTACTTTTAACAGCTTTACTGAGGTATAATTAACACATTTTATTTATTTATTTATTTATTTATTTATTTATTTTTTTGAGACAGAGCCTCAAGCTGTCACCCTGGATAGAGTGCTGTGGCATCACAGCTCACAGCAACCTCCAGCTCCTGGGCTCATGTGAGTCTCTTGCCTCTGCCTCCCAAGTAGCTGGGACTATAGGCGCCCGCCACAACGCCTGGCCATTTTTTTGGTTGCAGCCATCATTGTTGTTTGGCAGGCAGGGCTGGATTCGAACCCACCAGCTCAGGTGTACGTGGCTGGCACCTTAGCCCGTTGAGCCACAGGCACCGAGCCAATTGACACATTTTAAAGTATACAATTTGATAAGTTTTGGTATGTATATAAATATATATCCATAAAACCATCAACGCAATCTAGAGAGTGAACTATCCATCACCCTCAAAAGTTTCCTTGTGCCCCTTATAATCTCTCCCTGTGGCCACAGGTAACCACTGATCTGCCTTCTATCACTATAAATTAGTCTGCACTGTCTGGAATTGTATATTGTACATAAACACAGTCCTGCAGTATGTAGTCTTTATGGTTGGCTTTCATTCACTTACAATAATTTGGAGATGCATCAGCCCTGTGATGGTATTTTAATAATCCATTCCTTTCATTGTTGAGTAGTATTCCACTGTATATGACACTGCACCCCTAGTTTAAAAATGAGAAGACTGAGTTTCTGGAAATGAAGTGATTTGCCCAAAGATCTCTTGTCTGTTAACATTGAACCCAGACAATTGCATCCAACTCTCCCAGAGCCACCTGGGTCTACTTGCTAACTGGGTCAATCTTGACACCATTCATGGTGGTAGGCAGAAGAAGGCCTTCCCAGAGATGTTTGTGCCCTAAGCCCTGGAATTTGTGTGTATGTTATATAAAATTGCAAGGGGGAATTAAGGGTGCAGATGAAGGCCAGGAGAGGTGGCTCTGGGAGGCCCAGGTGGGTAGATTGCCTGACCTTAGGTGTTCCAGACCAGCCTGAGCAAGACCAAGACCCCATCTCTACTAAAAATAGAAAAACTAGGTAGGCATTATGGTGGGCACCTGTAGTGCCAGATACTTGGGAGGCTGAGGCAAGAGGATCACTCGAATCCAGGAGTCTGAGGTTGCTGTGAGCTGTGATGACACCGCAGGGTAAGACTCTGTCTCAAAAATAAAAAAAGGTACAGATGAAATTAAGGTTGCCATCAGCTGAACATAAAAAGATCTCCCTGGTCATCTTTGGAATTAGAATAGGGGTATACAGGAGGAAGTAGAGGCAGGGGTTTGAGGACACTGTGGTGCTGGCTTTGGAGATGGAGGAAGGGGCCTTGAGGCAAGGAATGCAGGGGGTCCATAGACAGTAGAAAGGGCAAAGGAATTATATTTTTCCAGAAAGAACATAGTCCTGCCAACATCTTGATTTTACCCCCAGTAAGGTACGTTTCAGACCAGAACTGTGAGATATTTTGTTTTTTAAGTTGATTAATTAATTAACTAATTTTTAGAGATAGGATCCTCCTCTGTGGCCAGCCTGGACAACAGTGATACACGTATAGATCACTGGGTTCCTGGGTTCAAGCGATCCTCCTGCCTTAGCCCCTCAAATAGCTGTGACTACAGTTGCATGCCACTATACCCCACTAGTTTTTCTTATTTTTTTGGTAGAAATCAGGCCTTTCTATGTTGCCCAAGCTGGTCTCAAACTCCTGGACTCAAGCTATCTTTCAGCTTTGGCCTCCCAAAGTGCTAGGATCATAGGTGTGAGGCACTGTGGCTGGACAGCCTCAGATAGTTGTTGTAAGTCACTGAGTTTGTGTGAATTTGTTACAGCAGCATACAGGAAACCAAAGGGGTGACTTTGACCGCGCCTCTCTGGAAGGTACGTCTGAGCTCTACTTGGGAAGCCAGGGGCTGTAGGGTATCCAGTGGTAGCTGCAGGAAACAGGGCCTATCAGAGGATATGGACTCCTGAGCAGAGTGGGATCCCCCCAGATCCCTGCCCCAGTTCATTCCCAAGCACTGGCAGAGATATTCCCAAGGTGGTAGGATGGCTAGTGGGAGGAAGGCTCTGGAACTCAGAGATATTTGGGCCAAACCAATCATTCCTTAGTTATCTGCAGGGATGAAGGCAAGGGCTCTCCACCAGTTGAGCTGGAGAGACCCGGGCCCTAGCTGCAGAGGATGCTGGGAATGTGGGCCTGCTGGCCCAGGTTCAGCCATGCAGTGGGTGCCCAGATAACAGAGTAGTTCAAAGCCCTTGGAGAAGGAAGACCTCGTGGAACCTGACAGCCAGTAAGAGCATACTTAATGCTTCCACACAGGAAGATCAAACCATCTTCTCCCACTGTACTTCCAAAACTCAATACCCAACACAGAACACTTCCGTGCCCAGATATGGGGGGCAGGTCCCCACACCGAGGAATTCTCCAACTGTCTGTGGACACTGACTGGGCATCCTATTCTGACCAGTCCTATCCAATTCTGACTCTACCCAGAGTGAGCACAGATGCCACAGGCTAAGGGCTCAGTTCCATGAGGCTGCTGCACAATTCAGATGACACTTGCAAGTCCCAGGTTGTCACCTGTGCTTCTTTCTGACTGACTGGCTATATAAGTCAGCATGCTCACAACCCCTCCTCAGGTTTGGTAATTCAGTAGGACAGAGCAGAGAACTCAGGGGAACAGACTTACCAGTTTGTTTTTCAATAAAGGCTATGATGAGGGACATGGATGAACAGTGAGATAAAGAAGTGTATAGGGTGAGGTCTGGAAGAATCCTGGGTATGAGAGGTCCCATCCCTGTGGAGGTGGGGCACATCCGTAGCCTGAAACGCAGATGCATCTACCAACCTGGCGGCGCTTTGAATCCTCCCAAGTGTAGAGATTTTTTTTTTTTTTTGTAGAGACAGAGTCTCACTTTGTCACCCTTGATAGAGTGCTGTGGAGTCACAGCTCACAGCAACCTCCAGCTCCTGGGCTTAGGTGATTCTTTTGCCTCAGCCTCCTGAGTAGCTGGGACTACAGGCGCCCGCCACCACGCCTGGCTAACCAAGTGTAGGGATTTTTAACGAGGTTTTATCAGGTAGACATGACTTTTTAAACTCAATCTCCAGCCTGTCTCCCCTACTCAGAGGCTGGGGGTGGGGCTGAAGGTTCCAAACTTCTGACTATGGTTTGGTCTTTCTGATGACAAGTTCCATCTATTTACCCACCAAGAATCACTATGTTAGAACAAAATCCACCCTTAACACCAGGGAAATTCTGAGAGATTAGGAGCTCTGCGCCAGGAACTGGAATTAATAAAGACCAAAATAGATTTTTTTTTTGAGACAGAGTCTTGCTCTGTTGCCCTGGGTACAGTGCCCTGGCATCACAGGTCACAGCAACCTCAAACTCTTGGGCTCAAGTGATCCTCTTTCCTCATCCTCCTGAGTGGCTGGGACTACACATGTCTGCCACAATGCCTGGCTAGTTTTTTAGATGTGGAGTCTTGCTTTTGCTCAGGTTGGTCTTGAACTTCTGAGTAAAAGCAATCCACATGCCTCACAGAGTGCTAGGATAACAGGTATGAGCTACCACACCCAGCCTCAAAATAGGTTCTTTCTTTCTTTCTTTCTTTCTTTCTTTCTTTCTTTCTTTCTTTCTTTCTTTCTTTCTTTCTTTCTTTCTTTCTTTCTTTTTTGAGACAGAGTCTCACTATGTCACCCTCAGTAGAGTGCTATGGCATCACAGCTCACAGCAACTTTAAGCTCAAACTCTTGGGCTTAAACGATCCTCTTGCCTCAGCCTCCTAAGTAGCTAGGCCTATAGGTGCCTGCCACAACACTTAGCTATTTTGTTGTTGTTGTTGTCATTGTTGTTTAGCAGGCCTGGGCCGGGTTTGAACCCGCCAGCTCTGGTGTATGTGGCTGGCTCCCTAACCACTGAACTATGGGTGCCAAGCCAAAATAGATATTTCTTATTATAAATTACAATGTCACAGTTCAGGCGGGGCACGGTGGCTCAGCCTCTCTGAGTAGGAGCCAACTGTGGGGAGGGATCTGAGGGACCAGCTGTGCTGTCTGCAATCTGGCCACACAGCAGCCAAACCCAATGCCCCTTCTAAAGAGGGGACAGTTTGGATGTGAATGAAGAGGAGGAAGGAGTCCTGAGGGTAGAGGAATAATCATGGGTTATGTAATAAGGGAAACTCAGTAATATTAACACCTCAAAAGAGGCTCAGGGCAAAAGATATTGTTGGCTGGATGCAGTAGCTCACACCTGTAATCCCAGCACCCTGGGAGGCCAAAGCGGGTGGCTTGCTCTGAGCTCATGGGTTCAAGACCAGCCTGAGGAAGAGCAAGAGCCCATCTCTTTAAAAAAGAAAGAAAGCTGGGCATTGTGGCGGGTGTCTGTAGTCCCAGCTACTAGGGAGGCTGAAGCAACAGAATCGCTTGAACCCAAGAGTTGGAGGTTGCTGTGAGCTATGACACCATGACACTTTACCACGGGGAACAAGGTTGAGACTCTGTCTCAAAAACAAAACAAGCAAACAAACAAAAAGAAAACAGTGTCGCAGTTCACCCCTCGGTCTCTAAACACAGACCCCTTATAACAAAAGGATATATAATTCAAAAGATACTGGCACATTACTAGAATCCTGCTGTCATTAATAACTAGCCCAGTCCTTCATCAGAGCGTATGAAAATGTCTCCCAGGTGAGGCCACTCAGCTTTGCAGGCTTCCACTCAAGCTTGTCAGATTCCAAAATTAGGAGTGGTCTTGGCATACATAGCTTCACCCTAGCAGGTGTCTGATATGATTGACCCAAGAGATAATATCATCTTTTTCTTTTTTTGAGACAGAGCCTCACTCTATCTCCTGGGCTAGAGTTCCATGGCATCATAGCTCACAGCAACCTCAAACTCCCGGGCTCAAGTGATCCTCTTGCTTCAGCCTCTTAAGTAGCTGGGATTACCGATGCCCATTACAACACCTGGCTAAATTTTTTTTTCCATTTTTACTAGAGATGGGGTCTCACTCTTGCTCAGGCTTGTCTCAAACTCTTAAGCTCAAGAAATCCACCCTTCTCAGCCTCCCACAGTGCTGGGATTACAGGTGTGAGCCACTGCGCCCCATGGACAATATCTTTTGCCCTGGGCCTCCTTTGAGGGGTTCATATTACCCCTTATTACATGACCCACGGTTATTCCTTTACCCTCAGGGCTTCTCTCCCCTTCTCTCCATTCATGTCCAAACTTTCCCCTCTTTGGAAGGGGCATTGGGTTCGGCTGCTGCATGGCCAGATTGTGGACAGCACTGCTGGTCCAGCAGGTCCCTCCCCCCAGTCTGCTCCCACTCGGACAGGGTGTGGGTCCCCAGGTGGAGAACTGTGGGCTGTATTCACAGTTGCATTCAGTGTGAACCCCAATTTTGCCAATTAAGGTGAGGGCACAGCCTATCTATCCCCTTGGTCTCTTAGGAATTCTGACATGAAATTTAAAAACAGTTATAGTTTCTTACTTAGGAATCAATCCTGCTCCAAGCATCTGTAGTTGCAGCCCTGGTCCTGCAACCACTGCATCGAGTAGGAAAAAGGAAAAAAAAAAGGTGAAGCGTAGGAAGGAAAGAAAAAAGGATAGGCATTGTATCTGCATTCTCCACCTCTAGCCAGAATTGCACAGTCACGCCAGAGTGACATGATCAGATTTACTGCGAGCAGGTCCCCCTGGCTGTTTTGCAGTGAATCCACAGGAGAGTAGACAGAAGGTCACCTAGGAGGCCAACTGCAGCTGTTCAGGTTACAGCAATGGTGGCAGTGGTGGCACGCTGGAGGGGAAAGGGACATTTTCAGGAGAAGAGTGGGCAGCTGACCACCAGCGGGTACCCCCGTCATCCCAGGGTGGGCCCAGACCTGGCTGGATTTGCTTCCTGGGAGGTTTTAGGGACATTGGGGCCCTGGGGCTGGGGTTGGCACATCTTCCTGGACTGGCCAGACCCAGCCAAGTGTGACACAGAGATAAAGCTAAAGAGACAAGGACCCCTGAGTGTCTTTAAGGGACCTCTTCATTGTCATTGCTTCTTTCCAGGCAGAATTCCCAGGCAGGTTTAAGGAAGCTTTCCCGAGGGGGGAGGGAGCGGGAGGAAGCTTCTCAACCTTGGGAACCATGTTTTGGTCCAAGTGGGTGGGAAGTAAGGATGACTGGTGAGCTGTCCAGGTGGTATTTGGGACTCAGGTCCCTCTCTGACTCCAGAGACAATGCCTTCATGTAGGCTAGACAGTCCCCAAAATGCTGGGATACCGACACCCACGAGATGGGCTGAGTGTGTGGAAATTGGGGAGATGCTGGCCTCCTGGAGGCAGCCCTGAGATGCCGTCCAGACCCAAGCCTGCCCTGGGCCTCCTGCCACTAGACAGGCCTCTGGGAACTCACTGCTAGGCCTGCAGGGTCAGGGCCACCTGCGTAGCCACCGTCTGTCCTCCAGCCTGTTCATTCTCTGCCTGTTGTGCTAACAGGTAACCACATCTCTGTCTGTTGTGGACTGAGGTATGTCCCCCTCCCCCAATTTCACATTTTGGGCCCTAACCCCTCAGAATGTGACCGTATTTGTAGATAGGGCCTTTAAAGAGGTAATTAAGTTAAAAAGAGGTCATTGGAATTGGAATCCAGTATGACTGGTGTCCTTATAAAAAGAGATTAGTACTGGTGTCCTCCCTCATGCACAGGGAGGACCATAGGAAGACAGGGGAGAAGATGGCCAAGGACAGAGGCCTCAGGAAAAGCCAACCCTACCCATACCTTGACCTCAGAGTCCAGCCTCCAGAATTGTAAGAAAATAAATTTCTCTTGTTTAAGCCACCATACTTTGTTATGGTAGCCCAAGAAAATGAATGCAGCCCCCATCACAGCCTTAACAGCTGGAACACATACTGCTAGGCACGTGAAGAGCCCAAACCACAAGTCACTGATCAACCCTGCTGTGATCAGCCTACTGGCTGTGTGATCTGGTTAAATCACTTTGCTTCTCTGGGCCTTAGTCATTTCATCTACTATCTGGGGCTGGAATACTGCTCCTACCCCAGGGTGGTTCTAAGGAATGATTTAAAATACGTAAAGGGTTTAGAGAAGAATCTAGAACATATGAGTGCTCACTGAGTGTTATTCTTCCCATTTTACAGATGTGGAAATAGAGGTTCTAAGAAGTTAAGTAACTTGCTCAAGGTCACATGGCTACTACAGCAAGTGGTAGGGTCCAGGATTCAAGTCCAGCAAGGTGATATTTATTTGGGAACCAGGCTCCAGTTGCATGTAGCCTGAGGTTGTCGTTGGTTCCCCCAACACCCTCAGTTCATTTCCTCCTCTAACTCTCGCTGAAACCCTGTGCAGGGCAAGGGAAGTGAGGTTCAGAGAGGTGGGCAACTTGCCTAAGGACACACAGCTGGTTATGGCAGAGTAGGGAGGGGAGACCTGTACTTCCTATAGCCCCAGGTCTTATCCTCTGCTCACTGTACCAGGCAGCCCAGGAGGGAGATGGGCCTGTGCCTGGCATCCTTGGAGGGGACCAGAAACTCGTGACCAGTGGTCTGAATTCTGGGCATTACTCATGCTGCTGTAGCCCTGCATCTGCTGTGGGAACATCCAGATAAACCTGCAAATAGCTCCACATGACAGGGCTGCGGGGACTTCTCCGGACATCCATGGCCCTCACTGGAGAAACTTGTGTCCAGAAACTTACAAGTGTCCTTGATCCATCTCTTTTCCCTCTGTAAGCAGTGGTTCAGCCCACACTTCCTGCACCCTTTGCAGGCCTTAATCATAAGGTTGAGTGGAGGTGAGAGACTCCAGCAAATTCAGCTTGCTTGAGGGCCACCGTCAGCCCTCTGCTCACTAACACCCAAGAGGCAAGGACATGGTTCCCTAGACCACAGACTAAAATAGTAGAACAGGCTTGGGCTGCCCCTCCTGGGCACCTTGTTCCTCACCCACATTGGGCGTGGGTATCTGAGCTGCTGGGTTTATTTTTATTTTGTATTTTTTTTAATGAGCTATGGGCCAGGCATAGTGGTTCCTGCCTGGAATTCTAGTACTTTGGGAGGCCAAGGCAGGTGGATTACTTGAGCTAAGGAGTTCAAAACCAGCCTGAGCCAGAACAAGATTATGTCTCTAAAATTATCTGGGAGTGGTGATGGGTACCAGCTACTTGGGAGGCTGAGGCAAGAGGATTGCTCAAACTCAAGAGTTTGAGGTTGCTATGAGCTATGATGATGCCATAGCATTCTACCCAGGGTTATGGAGTGAGACTCTGTCAAAGAGAGAAAGAAAAAGAAAGAAAGAGCAGAGCTGTGGTCCAAGAAAGGGTTAAGCAGCTTCCAGCCTAACTTGTCAATGTGGAAACTATCTGTCCCAGCTGACCACCCATGGAGCTCTGTCTTCTGGCCTGTGCTGGGGCTGGGGAGGTCTGTGGTCTCCACATCCATCTGGTCACCCACCTCAGCACCATCTCTTGGCTGGCAGCTGGGACAGCCTTTGCATTGGTCTAGCCCCTTCTCTTTATGCGGCTAGGAGGAGAAAGTCATTTCCTCCCTTCTCTGGAGGATATGTATTCTCTCTGCCTCCAGTTGGTACTCACCCTTTAAAATCCTTGTAAGTGGGTTTCCATTACTCCTATAGTGAATCAAATCTTCCTTTTTTCTTTTTTAAGAGACAAGGTGTCATTCTGTCCTCCAAGCTAGAGAGGAGTGGTACCATCATAGTTCGCTGTAGCCTCTAACTTTTGGCCTCAAGTGATCCTCCTGCCTTGGCCTCCCAAAGTGCTGAGATTTACAGGCATGAGAATTGAAGCTTCATGTCTGGCCCTATGGCCACCCATCCATGCCATCCTGACTTTCTCCTCAAATATGCCCCTGCCTATGGGCCCTGCAGGCCTTGATGCATCGTCTCAGCTTGAAGCACTTTCCTATCTCCCTGCCTTTTCCTCACACCCTGCTCATCCCTGACATACCAACAGATCCTGGGCCTCTTTCCTGCTGTGCCTACCTGAAGATACCCTCTCCTCCCATGCCTTGGGCAGGCAACACCAATCTATCGGAATGGCACGTTGAGATGAAACTCAGTTGCCTCCCTTGCACAAATTTAGTTCCCAAGGTCACTCCTAGCTCTCACTCTCTGCTTGCTAAGACTGTTCTAACCCCAATTTATTCTTCTTTAGGATAGAAAGAAGGGATTCTCTGTCTTTTCCCTAATTTTAGGGGGCTGAGAGTGTAAATCAGTGTGTCTGTCTTTACTTGGGATCTGCCCTGGCTCCCACCCCAGAATACCTCCTTCTCCCCATGGATTTCCACTCTGATCCCTGACAGTTCGCAACAGCTAGCAGAATGCACCTGCTTGTAAGTATTGTGACGTCTAAGGTATTTATATAAATGCTGACTCATGTGCTGTGTCTCCTGGCTCTTAGTTACACTGGGCTTCTGTAAGATTCTGAAGTAGGAAACTGCACATGTGGCAGTGGAGGCCAAGGGGCTGCTGGGTGTGAGATCCTCTTAGCTAGGGGAGTGTTCTTCGCTGGGTAGCTTCATCTGAAATGATTCAGTGGCAGTTGCATGGGGTTAAAAATGAACACAGGGCAGAGCACTGGGAGACCAGGATCTTCCAAGTCCCAGTTCTATCCCTGGGACCTGACCTGTGGGTATATGGATAAGCCCTGCCCCCTCCCTATCTGTGTGATGAAGGGGAACATGAGTCTGATTCTCCAGTTGTTGAAGAAAAAGTAAGAAATCCAGATTTGGGTGTGAAATTTACTGATTTTTACCTGCTAGTAATGCATTCAAAATTTTACAAAATACTCTGGGGATCAAAGGAAATGTGGCAGTGAGCCAGAACGGCCCAAGAACTGCTGCTTGCTAGTGTCGGACTGGGGAACTTCTGTCTGACATTTAGTGCTGCTGTGGTTCTCATCAGAGCTAGGATTTGAAATCACCTAGGGATTAAAAGAAAAAAAAAAAAAAGAAGCAGTCTCTCCTCTTTCCCCAAACAGGCTGATCTAATGGCAGGGTTGGGGCACCTGGGCGAACAGGAGACACTAGATGTGGAGCTGAATCCTGGCTATCTCCGGACCAGCCGGTGACGGGTAGGTTCTGTCCCATCATGGAGCCTCCTCTTAGCATCTGGCCAGTGGGGCTGTGTAGTGCAGGCAGAGGTCTCATGGGCGAGGGACTCAGCACACACAAGGTGAATTAAGGAAAAGCTTTTGGTAGCAGCTTTCGACTTGACTCTGGCCCTGGAAAACAAGCCCATTTGTTTTCAGGACAGAGAAGGGGGCGAGCTCCCCTGGGGTTAGGGGTTGGAGAACTTGAGTTTGGGCGCCTCTCATGGGCTGTGGAACTTGACACCCTCGCATCTGCTCCTTGGCTCCTGCCACTTTCTGTAACAGTGTGTTGGTCAGGCTTCCTTATTTATTGTGAATGACAAAAATTCAGCCCAAACTTATTTGGGGGAGGCACGGACTGACTCAACACAAAGCTTCTATGCATATTGCTCTGGTAAATCCCTCGGCAGCCTTAGTAAGAAGTATCATTGGCCCATTTGATTGATGAGAAAACTGAGGTTCTGGTAGTGTGATTCCCTCAGGGAGACACGGTCTGGGAGGAGTAGAGCTGGTTCTGTAACCTAGGACCCAGGAGTATCTGACAGCCAAGTTTGGGGCTAGGGTTACGATCATGGTGGGCTAGAGTGATGTGTAAAGAGCCCAGACTCCAGCTGAAGAGGCTCACATTAAAACAAACAAAAAACCCCAGAAAATGTAAAAGTTGTGTGCAAGTTTGCTGGCTAGGGAGAACACGCGGGCTCCCAGTTTCCATCCTCTGCAGCCCGCCGAAGCTGCCCAGGGGTGCAATGTGTTTATTTCTCCGCGGCGAGAGAGAAAGGCACCCAAGGGCCTGCCGGGTCGCGGGCCGCCCGGGCGGCAGGGGGCGCCCGTTCCCGCGCACTGACCATCTGTGACCCGCCCCCCGGGGCGCCTCCCGGAGTAGGTCTTCAGCTCCTCTCCCCGGACAGCGGACAGTGGACAGCGGCTCCCGCCCTCCGCACCCTGACCTCTCCGCACCACCCCCCCCACCCGCTTAGGCCCCTTCTAGCCCCCGCCCCCTGCCGACCCCTGCACTAGCCCCAGGACCCTCTGATCGTGTGCCCGTCCCCTGCCGCCAGGCCCGCCCCGACTCCGCCAGCTGGGCGGATCCTCAGTGGGGGGCCGGGGCCTCGGATCCCAGGGCTTGCGGCCGGCGCTGCTCTCCCAGCCCCGGGGCTCCCCTCCTCTCTTTCCTTCCCGCCTCCCACCCCCGCTGAGGCGGCTTCCTTCTCCTCCCACCTCCCGTGGCTCTGGAATTCCTGGTGGAGCCTCTTCTGGCCCTGCCTGCGTTGGAGTGTGCAAAAAACACCACGGAGTGTGCCTCATGGGTGTGCAAGACAGAGCGCGACCGGCGTGCACGCAGACGAATGTGTGTGCGGGCAGCCGCGACTGCATGCACCCATCTGGGGTGTTTAACGCACACACTTGCGGGTTTCTGCATCCGACTGTGTTTATACACCGGTGTATAATTTTTTGTGCACACACACTCCTTGACGCTCGAGGAAACTTTTCTGAAAATCCTGGGCTGGCAGTTTAAATATAAAAAGGCTTTGTTTAATGCCAGAACCATTTCCCCTATGTTCTAGGAGTCGCAGAATATTCACCTGCTCCATTTCCTCCCCTTTAAACACGTGAAAGCCTAGGCTAGCTTTGGGGATACAGTGGGTAAACAGGGGTGCCCTAAGAAGAAATTCTTTTTACTATCCCCAAAAGGTTTTCTCAGGCCTCATAACCTCTCCCGTTTCTGTGTTTCTCTTGGGGCTGCTTAACTTTGAATCTTCCTCCTTAAATATCTGGAGTGTTAAAAATGATGCCAACATAATTCTGGCTGTGGAATTGAAGTTGCAAGGCGGCCAGGCCCATATGAGGAAGGTTTCAGAGCAGCGAGTCTGGAGGATGTGGGGGGAAGGTGGGAAAGGGGATCAGAGTGACCCTTGGAGGGGTGCCCTCTCCTTGAGTTGAGCACTGTAGAATAGGGTCATATGGTTGCTTTAGTTTAATTTCTTTCTGTTTGTGTGTGTGTGTGGAGATAGAGTTTCACTTTCTCGACCTCAGTAGAGTTCTGTGGCGTCACACAGCTTATAGCAACCTCCAACTCCTGGGCTTAGGCGATTCTCTTGCCTCAGCCTCCGGAGTAGCTGGGATTAAAGGCGCCTGTCACAACGCCCAGCTATTTTTCTGTTTTTGCAGTTGGACCCAAGCCGGGTTTGAACCCACCACCCCCATATATACCCCAGTAGGTGCCCTACTCTATAGGCGCCACCCTGCTTTAGTTTAATTTCTTATTGTAGGTTGGGCACCTGTGGCTGAACGGGCTAAGGCGTCAGCCACGTAAACCTGAGCTGGCGGGTTCTAATCCAGCCTGGGCCTGCCAAACAACAATGATGGCTGCAAGGCGTTGTGGCAGGTACCTGTAGTCCCAGCTACTTGGGAGGCAGAGGCAGGAGACTTGCTTGAGCCCAGGAATTGGAGGCTGCTGTGAGCTGTGATGCCAAGGCACTCTATCCAGGGTGACAGCTTGAGGCTCTGTCTCAAAAAATAATAATAATAATTTCTTATTGTACATTTAGTAGCAACCTTGTCTGGCGCATAGTAGGTTCTAAACAAAGACAGTTGTCTATTATTTTATTGGGGTTTTGGAGGTGGAGGTACAGAATAGTGTATAAGAGCACACACTTTGGATTCTGGTCCTAAATCCCAGCGCACAACTTCCTGTAGTATAACTTTGTGTAAATTTCTGCATTCTCTTTCCTTCTCTTAAAGTGGAGCCAATAGTGGTTACACATCTCCCAGGGTTCTTATGAGGATTAAATAAGTCAATTTACCCAAGCACTAGAACAGTACCTGGCACAGGTAAGTGCTGTGTAAGTTTCAGTTTTTATTATCCCTCTAGAACAGGGGTTGGCACCACCTGTTTTTATATAGCCCTCCCTTGAACTTAGAGTGTTTCACACATTTTTAAATGGTTGAAGGGAAAAAAGAACACTCAGGTTTCAGGGTGAATGAAAATTATACAGAATTCAAATTTTAGTGTCCATAAATAAAGTTTTATTGGAATGCAGCCACACCCATTTGTGGCTATTTTCACACTACAAAGGCAGTTAAGTAGTTTCAACTGAGACCTTATGGCCTGAAAAGCCAAAAATATTTACTATCTGGCCTTTAGAAAAAATGTTTGCCTAGGCTTGCTGGACAAGTCAGCTGTACAAGTGCAGGGGTTTTTGTTTATTTGATCATTCATGTATCCCCAGTGCCTGGAATAGTGCCTGGAACATAATAGATGCCCAATAAGCATTTGTTGCATGAATGAGTTTGACCCCAGGCAATGGAGGGGCTGAGGCTCCAGGCTTCCTGAGGTTGGCATGGAGGTCCATGCTCCTTTGGAGATTAGAAGGGTAAATCTCTATCTCCCCCCACATCTTCTTACAGGGGAAGGACCTAAAAATCAGACTGGCAACAGGAAAGCTGCTGCTATGGAATCCAGCCTTGGTTCAAGCAGGCTAGGCAACTTTCTATCCAGCTAGGGAAGGGGAAAATTGGGGTCCCCACCAGGGGCACCTATCCCTTACCTCCCATTCTAGCAGATTCACAGCAGGAACCTGGGAATTTGGAATGGCTTCCCTGACCTTCTTGGATGGGAACACTCCATGGAAAAGGGATAGTAATTTAGGGTGGGTCTTCTTCTCCTCAGGGAAATAGGAGATAGAAGGCAGAGGAGCCACAGCTCCCTGAGAACACTTACCATGATGAGAATCTACCCACTTTGCCAAGCAGCTCTTCAAAGATGCTGGGGAAAGCTTCCTGTGACATTGGGCTGGGAGAAGTAACAACCCCCAGTGTGAGAACATGCATGGATCCTTCTGGCAGGGCATGGGCCTGAGGGTTGCAAAATGGAGAATCCTGTAGCTGCCAGAGGCTCCTACCTTCATCCAGACTTCCCTGAAATTCTATTGTGTGCTGGGTACTGGGCTTGGTGCTGGTGACATTGCAGGGTATGATATAGTCCCTCCTAGGCAGAGCTCACAGCATTCTGGAATATAAATAACTATGATGCTTTGAGATAAGGGCAAAGGGCTTGACAGTGGATTGGCCACTGCCACCCCAAACAGGCTAAGGAGACAACTGTACATTTTGCAGAAAGAGAAACCCACATGGCAAAAAGCACATGAGAAGAAACTCAATACGACTTCTGGTCCAGAAAAATGCAGATCAGAGTATCACTTTATGCCTATCAGATCAGCAGAAATAAAAACAGTGCTATCACTTAGCCCCGGTGGATCTGGGGGAAAAGGCACTCATATCCATGGTTGATGCAAATGTGAACTGTTACGGCTTTGAGGGGAAAAGAAACTTGACAATATACAGGCTGAATATCCCTTATCTGAAATGCTTGGGACCAAAAGTTTTTTGGATTTCAGATTTTGAAATAACTGCATTCTATTTACCTGTTGAGCATTTGTAATCAGAAAATCTGAGATCTGGTCAGGTACAGTGGCTCATCCCAGCACTCTGGAGACTGAGAAGGGTAGATTGCTTGAGCTCAGGAGTTGAGACCAGCCTGAGCAAGATGAGACCCTGTCCCTACTAAAGTAGAAAGCTAGCCAGGTGTGGTGGCGGGTGCTTATTCTCCCAGCTACTTGAGAGGCTGAGCCAAGATGATCGCTTGAGCCCAGGACATTGAGGTTGCTGTAAGCTATGATGCCACAGCACTCTACCACAGGTGACAGAGTAAGACTCTGTCTTAAAAAAAAAAAAATCTGAAAGTCCACAATGTTCCAGTGTTCCAATGAGCTTTTCCATTGAGTATTAGGTCAGTACCGCTAAAGTTTTGGATTTTAGCACATTTCAGATATGGAATTTTCAGATTAAGATACTCAGTCTGTATAAACACAATCAAACAAACAAAACCCACATACACAGCCTTTGTCTAGCAACCACTCTCCTGAGATTCCATCCTGGGACATATGGATAAGTACACAAGGAATACAAACACATATCAAAGTGTTTTATAGAAGTGAGAAAAACATGGAAATATTTACACCCAACATGAAAGGTTATATTGTAACACATTTACCCATGCAATATTGTGTGGCTGTGAAAAATAATGAGTTGGTGCTATTCCAAGTGCCCTGCAGGGCGTCCAGGATGTGTGGACAAGTGACCACTGTCTGAACCAGCCCAGCTTCTCCCCATACAGATGCTTCTGTTTGTGAGTAAGGAGAATCCTTCTGGAAGGCTACACACCAGGCTGTGGGCCTCGGAAGTGGGGAGTGGGAAAGGGGTGATAAACAAGGGGTAAAAATAGCACCGTCTACAACAAAAATGGAAAAGTATCAACCAGGGGACTATGTTGACAGAAAATATGTAACCTAATGTCTTATATCAGGCACTAGGGTGAATCTGTAAACGCAAATTTGCAGGTAGACAGGAGATAGAGACACAGAGGAAAACGGTGGGTCTGTGGGTAATTTTCCTTTTGGATTTCTGCAATTTCAATATAGTGTTTCTTACACAGTGTTTAAAAAATAGAGAGAGAAAGGTCATGTAATAGCAACATCATCCCCAGCTGCTCGCCAGGCAATTAATTCTGTCTGGGGGATGGGAAGGTCAAGGGGTTAAACGGAACCATGGAAGAAAGATAAGATGAGATATCTTTTATTACTGAGAACCTGGCTAAAAATTGAGCTGGTTATGGTGTAAGAGCAACTATCTACTTTTCCCAACCCCACAACCCCTGCTTCTGGGAGGGTAAAATTGTTTTCTTTCCAATAAATAATTTTTTCAGCACCTATGCTATTCCAGGCTTGCTGTAGGCACCAGGGACACACCAGCAAATAAGAGTCCCAAGGTCTCTATCCTCATGGAGCTTGTAATCTAGAGAGGAAGTTAGACATTAAATAAAAGCACAAATAAATAGGAGACCAAGTAGTAAAGTGAAATAATGATGCAGACAGCACAGCACAGTGCTTGGCACATAGGAAGTGGTGAGTGCCTATGGTTAGTTCAATCAAGTTGGTCAATTTAAAGAGTTGGGGACCAGGCACAGAGGCTCACACATGTAACTCTAACACTTTAGGAGGCTGAGGCTGGAGGATCACTTGAGGCTAGGAGTTTGAGACAAAACTGAGCCAGAACAAGACCCTATTGCAACAAATAATAGAAAAATTAGCCTACCATGGTGGCTTGTGCCTATGGTCCTAGGTACTCAGGAGGCTGAGGCAGGAGGATTGCCTGAACCCAGGAGTTTGAGGTTGCTGTGAACTGTGATGATGCCACTACGCTCCAGTCTGGGCAACAGACATCCTATCTTAAAAAAAAAAAGGCTCAGTGCCTGTAGCTTAGGAGACTAAGGTGCTACCCACATTCACCAGAGCTGGTAGGTTCAAATCCAGCCCGGGCCTGGCCTGCCTAACAACAATGACAACTACAAGCAAAAAATAGTTGGGTGTAGGCGCCTGTAGTCCCAGCTACTTGGGAGGCTGAGGCAAGAGAATTGCTAAAGCCCAGGAGTTGGAGATTGCTGTGAACTGTGATGCCATGGCACTCTACCTAGGGTGACAGCTTGCGGCCCTGTCTCAAAAAAAAAAAAAAAAAAAAAAAGTTAAGGAAAGAGGTTGGCTCTTTTTCCCTAACTTTGACACTGCCAAGATGGTTGGACCCTGACAACTATCGCTCTATAGAATCTGAGAATGAAGCCACCATGCAGAAGAGCCAGGCAGAATGATGGAGAGAATGTGCCTCTGGTGAGCTTATTTGAATACCTGGATCCCCTAATGCCTGAAGCTGGAATCACACATTTTCTGTTTAAGCCAGAAAGTTCCTAAATTGTTATTATTATATTATTATCTCACTGCTTCTACTCTGTGACTTTCAGCATTTCTGGCTCTAGATTCCTAAATCCTGGGATTAGCTGGATAGATGCATTTATATGAGGATAAGTCCCCCCTCCCCACCAAATATGTGTGTGTAGGTGGGGAGGGAGTGTCCAAAGAAAGAGATGGGATGTCCAGGCTTCTAAGCTTGAGAATCATAACCTGCCGCCTGACCTAGGCGGGCATCCTACCACGGTTGGCAGGCCCTTTGGCATGTCTAGAGGTATGAACCTGTTTGTCATTCCTGAGTGTGGGGTGGACATCCTCTCTCAACTTGGAGATGCCCTGCTGGACATCTCTGCTCACCCACTCCCAACAGAGACTCCAGACCCCTGCGGAGCTGACCCCAGGGCTCTGCAGTCTTCTCCTTTGGAGGCTGGACACAGCCTGGCCCCTTCCTTCCTGCCAGAAGTCTGGTCTTCCAGGACCTTCCTCTCAAGGCGTCCATCCTCTCTGCAACCAAAAAAAAGCAGGAGGCAGCGATGGAAAGAGAAAAATAGGGTAGCCTTTGGTTTGGGGCAAGTCACTTCAGGCTTCAGAATGCATCCCTGAAAAAGGGTACCCTTGCCTGTTGTTCACAAGGCCTTTCACCGGAGGGCCAAAAGTTTAGATGCTTCCGTCAAGGCCACTGGATCGTCCCTCCTGAAGTGTGAATGCCTAACACTGGTTTTTCCAAACCTGCTGGGTACCAGTCAGCCCCTTAGACCCTGCGTTTTCAAATAAGTGGAGGTGTGGAGGGTTCCTGGAAGATCTCACTCGAAGCTGCAGTTGAGAAGTCCTCCATATGGAAGTTGCTCTCCCCGACAAATGTGACATCTGTTGGGTGCATGTAAGTATTGGCTACATTCTTTTCTGCATCTTCAAGATCTTGCCTAACCAAAAATGAACACAAAGGAATTTGGGGTCAATGGAGATTTGGGGGAAGGATATTCCCCCTTCTCCCTACACCAACTTCTGGCCTAATACAATTCTCTGTAGTTCCCACATACCACCCTCCTCTCTATAGCTATCTATCTATGTCTATCTAAATACCCACCCTTCTAAAATCAATTTGCCAACTATTCTTCAGGCCAGGTGTAGAAACTGAAATTAACTGGCTATACAGGGGGACAAATCACCAACTTTGGAGGGAGTTCTGCCTTGGTTTCAATCCCATTTCCACCCTTTTGAGGGCTGTGTGACTTTGGACCAGTGAAGCAGCCTCTCTGTGACTCAGTTTTCTTTTGGAAAATAAAGATAATGAACTTAAACAAGATAGAGAGACCTCTTTGCAGAATATCAGGCTGGGCATTAGGTGGGGGTCCAATGGGAGAAAGGTTTGGAAAGGAGGGGACTGTCCTTCCTCTAGCCCAGGGTATCTTGGTACCTCTCCTCACCCCTGCTTCAGACAGGGGGCAAGGTTTTGCTGAGGTCCTGCGGTTCTGAGGGCAGAGGTGGAGGAGAGTTTGCTGTTTGAAGGCTGGTTTGTGCTCCACAGGAGACAATGTCCCTGTCATTGTCAAAGGGAGAGGCATGGGCTGCATATGGACATGGTGAGAGCAGGGAGCTTAGCAGGGCGAGGGGCCCATGGCCAAAGCCCAGCCATGCACACCCTCACCCTCACCTGCAGGTCATGCTCTGTCCCCTCTCCCCCATTAGCACTGGGCAGCCTTTGGGGAATGCCTGGCCATTTGGGAGCTGGTTGGCACGGGTAAGGGTAGGGGATGACCAGGAGAGACACCGGAACAAGTGTTCTCCTTCCCTTCAGCTCCACTCCTGCCACCCTGACAACTGTGGCAGGCAGCAAAGGGACCTGGGGGCTTCAGAGAATGAACCAGATGCAGTTCAGAGAATGAGCCAGATTGGGGAGATGGCAAACTGTTGGCCTGGGGCCCAATCCCACCAAAACCCTAATTGTAATACATGTAGCTGAGCAGTGGAAAGCCTGTCTTTGCAAGGGAACAAGTTCCCCTGGACTCCCCCACAGATCCCCTCCTGCCTGGTCAGTTCAGTCCTGTGGCAGCTGATCTTGGGGGCCTCCTGCACTCCTACCAGAAGGGAGGAGTGTCAGGCACCCCTGACTTCCAACATGGAAATTCTACCAGGCCAAAGACTTTTCTGCCTTGCCTGGCTGTATCCCTGTCATGGGCTATGATGGTTCAGGTCCCTGGGGAGGTCACAAATAAATGCTTGGATGAAGAAAACATTTACTGATAGGCAGAGGTCTCTTTTTTGATCACTGATAGTCAGATAGGTCTCATTTTTGATCACTGTTCTAGCATGCTTTCTCTACTGGCTTATTTAATCCTCACGACCATCCTGCAAGGTAGGTACCAGTATATCCCCAATTTCATAGATAAGGAACTGGAGGCACAGAGAGATGAAATCCCTCCCTGGGAGGCCTGGGAGCTGAGAGTTCAAAGCAGGCTGTCTGCTTTCAGGTCATCCCATGGTGGCCTTAGCTAGGGCTGAAAGGAAAGGCATCCTCATGGAGCAATCTCGGGATATGGAGGCCTCTCCCCTCCTTAACTCTCCCAGCCGTTCTTTATTACCTGGAATTGGGAGTGTTAGCTTCAAGGTCAGCTCTGCCATTACTTGGCAATGTGATGTTGGGTAAGTCTATTCACCCCTGGATATCAGTTTCCCCATCTTTCTAGTCCAAGGCTCTAGATCCTCTCACAGAGCCCTTCTCGGTCTAAAGCCCAGAATCCTGTTGCTCTTGTAAGGGGGACCTTTACAAGGTCATTCATTTTCTGCCCTTGACAAACAGGCCCTCCAGGAGTCCTTGACTTGGCCAAATGGCAGCTCTACTCCCAGGGGCAGGAGGAGGTTTGGAAAGCTGGCAGAAACCTCCCAAATCTTCCCTTCACTCCTGCTGTGGCCTTGGCTCTGGGCGGGGGCTCTAGGGCCTCTCCCAGTGGGTGCTGGAGGCCAGAGCTGCCTTTGTCTGCTGCAGGAGGCCAGCCAGGCGGCTGCTGTGGCTGCAACCGGCCCCTGCCCAGGTCTGGGAGATGGTTTGTTTTTTTTTTTTTCCTTGTGTGTTGCAGCTGGGACCATTTATAATAGGAAAAAAAGAGAATGACCAGGCCAGCCGGCTGGAAAATAAAGAGACTTAAAAAGAAAAGGGCTAGGCCTGTTCTTCTCCTGTGGAGGCTTTGGTTAAGCAGAAAGTTTTAGTTCCTTTCTGAAAGGCATTTGGGCTTTTGAAGTCCCCTGCGGGAGCTCCCTCTGGCCCCTGGGAAGCCAGGCCCTGGCATGTCCCAATGTGCAGGACCAAGATGGGGCCAGGCCACTCAGAGGAGGCAGTAGGAGACCCTGGGAAATGCTGTGCCCAGCTGGGTCCACTGTGGTCAGACCCCCCCCCCACCCACCCTCCGCTTCTATCCCAGTGGGGCCCAAGCCCCATAACCTCCCTTTGGTGGCCTTTAGCCTGAATTTCTTTTGCTCCCTCTGGCTTTGAACTCTGGCCTGGTGCCATTGGGCCAGAGGGTAGGAATAAAGCTAGATCTGCCTTTTCATTCAGAGAACCAAAGAGATTTTGCAAGTGGGGAGACCGAGGCAGAGAGAGAGAGTTTTCCTGAGGCCACCAGGGAACCTGTTGTGTGTGCTTTGCCTATGAACATTAATGTAGCTAACATTTACTAAGCAATTACAACGTGGAAGGACCCAGTGAATTAATCGAGGTAACAGGCAGATAAAGCAGGTGACTGTGCTCAGCCTCCGTTCAGGGAAGCTGCCTCACCTGCTGTTTTCTTGCCCTTCGTCAGTGCCAGTCCTTGTGAGCTGTTTCCTTGTCAGCCCGGCCCTGCAGCATCTTAGCCTCCACTGTCACTGAAGAACCACAATCAACACATAACTAACGTCAAACCCGTGCCCACTACGTGCAAAGTGCCATGTACTAGTCATGTTATAGCACAAGCTCATTCTGTGTTCTCCCCACTTCAAGGAGGTAGGTCCCATAGGTGTCACCCATGGGTGACATTTTCTCATTTTCTTTTCTTTTTTTTGAGATAGAGTCTTACTCTCTTGCCCTGGGTAGAGTGCCATGTTGGCATAGCTCATAGCAACTTCAAACTCTTGGGCTCAAGGGATCCTCTTGCCTCAACCTCCCAGCCAGCTGAGACAACAGGTGCCTGGCTAGTTTTTCTATTTTTAGTAGAGATGGGGTCTCACTCTGGCTCAGGTTGGTCTCAAACTCCTGAGCTTAAGCAATCCACCCTTCTGGGCCTCCCAGAGTGCTAGGATTACAGGCAGGAGCCACTATGGCTCTATTTGGTGACATTTTCTTATTGCTCATGACTACCTTCTGCCATTGATATTCTTCTCATTTTATAGGTCAGGGTGCCCTGCCCAAGGTGCATAGCTGGTAAACTATAGGGTGGGGTTGGAATTTAGAGCTGTCTGCCTTTCTTACCTGTCTAGAACCCACCATTTACCTCTGCTCAGCTTCATGCCTGCTTCTCCAATCACCACCACTCACTGGGCAGGAGGTAGGCACCATGTTCCAATGGGGCTAGATAACAAACCCTAGGCTTCTGCCCTGAGATTTTAACCTAGTTGAATGGACAAAAGCTTTCTATCCATGGGCCTCTGTTGTCCAGCAGAAAGCCTTCATGGGACAATGGGTGGTCTCACAAGGCTATATTTGGGCACTTCTGTATGCTGCACAGACTGACACTTTTTCTCCAATGCCATCACAAAGTTCTGATATCTGCAGGGCACTGGGTATGTAACAGGGAGCAGTATAGGGAGCAGGACCCTACTTCCCTCCTTCCTGCTGGTGGCATTGGGTGCCCAAAGGTATTGTATGTCCTGGGCACAGGGACCATGCATGCTGATGTTCTTTGAAATCTCTATGGTATTTGTCCCAGGCCCGGGTATCTACTAGATGTTTCCATGATAGTAAGGGGTGGGGGAAAGGAATATGTACAACAGGTTGGAAAAAAAATCAGATTTTTTTGTTTTCTGTGCAAAGACTTAAACTAGTTTGGTCTTTCTTAGTAAATAATAGTGGACACAAAGGGGTTGGAGGAGGGATGAGCATTTTCTACTCCCCAGTAACCTCTCTACCAGGTGATAATGAAGGCAGACCAAATTCTTCCTCATTCATCAATGATTATTAAACAGACAGTTAGTGGCAAAGCATGACCCTGTAAGGACAAAACAGGTCCTACTGCCAGTTTTATCAGCTCTGTGAAGTCTCAACGCTCCTGTCCTTCCAAGTTATCTGACCACTCCCAATAGGAAAGGTAAACCCATCACATCCCCAGGCGGGATTCTGCATCCTCTTCTGGGCACCATGCAGTCAGAAATCCTACTCAATGGCTGGAGACAGAACCCCTTAGGGATCAAGGTGTGGGTGTAGGAGTGTACTCTAGGGATACGGGTTATCCTGGCCTTGCTGGCTTCATAGTCCCTAATGGTATGAAGTACGGAGTGTCTGTAAGGTCATATTTGCTAAACTGTACCATGAATTCCTTTAGTTTTACCAATGAGAGGCCATTTTTTTTTTTTTGTAGAGACAGAGTCTCACTTTATCGCCCTGGGTAGAGTGCCGTGGCGTCACACTGCTCACAGCAACCTCCAGCTCTTGGGCTTAAGCGATGAGAGACCATTTTTAAATCTATCATCTTTTTGGATATCCATTTCTCTAATAAGATTGGTTTGGTGGCTGATTGAGCAAGTGATGGCTGAAGCAGTTTGCTTACCGGGGGCATTTTGTCTGACTATTCCCAGTTAAAGTTTAAGACATTGGGTATGTTGTCACATTCGTTAAGCTGAATTTCTAAAACAGTACCTTAAAATTAAAAAAAAATTATACTGAAAAAAAAATTAAAGCTAATCACAATCATCATGAAAAACATATTTAAGAGAACAAAGCAGAAACTGAACCCAAGTCAAGTGACCCCAGGCTGGAGTGTGCCGCATACCTAGGGCAGCTAGAGGTGGCCTGGGTGGAGGCTCTCAGTCCTGGGGCCAGGAGTTTCGAGTTTTCTGAGGGTGTGAGTCCACAGGGACCCTCCTGCTGAATTGGTTTCCTTGCTGCCTTGTGGGTGTTCCCTGCAAAGACTGCTGACGCTTGAAGAATTAAATAATTATAATAATGATGATAAAATAGAAATGGCTTTCCCAGCTGAACAGAAACTGGAGAAGACGAGGAGGTTCCCACACCCGCCTTATTGTTTTTGGCACCATGCTCCTATGGTCCCAGAGAGGCAGATGTCTGGGTCTGCTGCTGGCCTCTTTGAGTTGTGGTCATGGAGTGGGGGGAACAATGGGAACCCCTAGGGAATTTCAGGAGCATCTGCAGGGATTACCCTCCCCAAAACATCAGGCTGAGAACTAAAAGCAGCGAAAGGAACTGGCTTACTCCTTTCTGAGCCCTCAGAGGCCTCAAGACCAAGCCCTGTTAGAAGAACCCTCAAAGCACAAATTCTGGTGCAGAGGTGGGGAAGACCTGGGCTCATGGTTAACAGTCATGCTGCCAGGCTATCTCCTGGAATGTCTGACCAAAAGGCATGACCACTGCCTCCTCATGGCCCGAGAAACTTGGATTCCACAAACAGATGTATCGTTAAAATAAAACAGAAATACACAAAGCCTTTTCCATAGACCTAAGGAAGCTAGAAAGTTTCTAAAAAGCAGGGGTATTATCTGTCTCAAGGAAACATCAGCTCAGAGGGACTCACCAGTGCAAGGAGGGAATTTCCACTTGTGTGACTGGCATCTTTCCCTATGAATATGGTTGACTTTGGCGGCAGCGAAGGTGAGAGAGAGGAATGGTAAGGGAAGAAAGTGGAGACCTAATTACTGAAGTATTGTGGCCCCACTCTAGGCCAGACTGGGAGCAGCACTTTACTAACAGGGCATCCTCAGAACCATATCAGGAGATCCATGCAGTCTGTATTCCCATTTTGCAGATGTGGAGGCACAAAATGCCTTGCTGGGGATCCAGCTAGTCAATGAGGGAGGGTGGGTTGGAAAATGGATCATACCGATTCCTAAGCCTGGCTATGATTGCCTCCTTTGGCTCTTTACCAGAGCTATGACAACTTCCCCTTAGAATGACCCAGATCTTTCTTGCCCCAGGCCTTTTGCACACACTGTTCACTTTGTGAGTAACTCTTCTCCATCTTCTTCCTTGAGTCCCTCTTTCTTCTCCTTCAGGCTCTCAGCCAGACCACCACTGTGAGCTTCTGTTTTTTGGCCTCATTCATACTGTATCATTTCTTCTCAGAATTGATCAAAACAGTAATTGAATAATTATATGTGTGGCTATTTATTAAAAGTCAGCCTCCCCCACTGGAGAACATGCCCCAAAAGGGAGGAACGGTGCTCCTTCTTGTTCACTGTTTTACCCTCAGTTTTGGCACACAGTAGGCACACAATCACAAAGAAAGGTGGAAGAAACAAATGAACAAAGGAATGAACTAATTCCTTGGGGGGAAGACTAAGGGAAGGGGATAAATCTTCCCTCCCCAAATGACTATTCATTATAGGCGGATGCAAGTTCTCTCCAGTAGAGGCTTGAGTTTCAAGCAAAATAACCATAAACAAAAATTGCTAATTCCAGATTATCTATTATTCAAGTGACCACTGTCATTTAAAATAAAATGTGCAGGTGTGCTGTTGTTTGTGGAGGGGGGAGAAGGTGGTCATTTGGTCACTTACTATAAAGTCTCTCTTGACCCAGCCTGGGAACTCTGCAGGGACACTAGAGGCCACAAAAGGAACCTTACCTTATTTCACCTACTGTCCTACCTCATCTCTGTCAGCTCCCCAGACCATCCTGCACCATGGACTGCTCTGGATGACACTTGCCTCTTTGGACAATCAAGTTGTCCCCTCCTCCAGCCAAGATTTCCAGGGAAGATGCACTTTAGTGTCAGCAAAGTCTACATTTTCTCAAAAACATCAACTTGTAATTTCTCTTGCATTTATGATGGTGGCCTCTTATAGTTTACACTGAGTTTCCACAACCACACCTTTGAGCAGGGCATGAGCAGCTGTCTGCTTTGCCCATGAAAGAGCATAGGCCAGAAGGGGCCTTTCTCACTGGGGAGGGGCTCAGACCTGGGATTCCCCACTGGAAGTAGGAAGGTGGGGGTGTAAAACACCACCTGAAAATGACCTCTTTTGGTCCAAGGTCATCAGGCTGGTGAGAAGCAAGGCCTAGGTGTCACCTGGTGCCCCTTGAGGACCCTGTGGTCCTAGCTCAGCCGGGTAGTGGGGGTGACAGTGTGCTGATTTTGGGTGGGGGAACACTACTGTTTTTTTTGCTCCTTTGAGACTTTCCCTAAAAGGACATTTTTCTGGAAGGAGTTAAAAATGAAACAAGTTTTAAAGGAAGCAGGCCAGGCTGAGGCAGCGATGAGGTCAAACTCCCTCCCCGCACCCCCTCCCCGCACCCGAACTGCCGCTGTGCTGAGAGACCCCGAAACTTGGGAGTGGGGGAGGGATGAGGATCGGGATGCAAACTGCGTGACAGCGACACTTGGGGGGGGTGTGTTCAAAAAACTTTGCGTATAGCTCCATTACCCTGGTCTTTCCAGATTAGTTCGGGATGAGTTATCAGTGGCCCGCGGCTGTTACCCTACCTCCGGCCTCTGAGCCTTCTTCAGTTCCCTTGGGACGGTAAAAGGGCAGCGACAGGGGTTCTCCAACGACCCCTCCATGCCCGATGGCTCTCTCCTTTCTTCCAAGAGACTCATTTCCCACCAACCTCCTTTTGTCCCCCACCCCCGCCCGTCCTCGCACCTCCCCCCCTGCCTGGGCATGAACCGCAGTCACCAGCACCCCAGAGAGCCTGGGCGGGGGACCTGGGGGTGCTCTCTGCCCCCTTCCCCTAGGAGAGGCAGCCCACGGCGGGAGCACCCCAGAGCCCAGGCCAACTGCCCTCCTCCCCCAGCGTGTGCCATCTGCCGCCTGTCAGCCTCTCTCCGCGGGCCTCGATCCCAGGCGCCCGCAGGGGTGGGGGGAGCGGCTGATTCAGCCCTCCTTCTTGGCTTCTTCCCAGGCACCTCGCGGCCTCTGCCCTCTCCTTGGCCCTTGGCACGCCCTCTTAGGCTAACCCTGGCCATCCCTGGCTTGGAGAGGCAGTTCGCATCCCCTCGGCGATGGCCGAGAGGTTGGGCACTCTCAGACACACGATCTGGGGAGGGCGGTGGTCAGGGGTGGTAGCCTTAAGACGGAGAGGGCGGCTCTTAGGAGACGTCCCTGTTCTGGCCCTGGCCCCTCGGGAGATCTTTGTTTTCTGTCTCCCAATGTCATAGTGTCCACCTTGGAGTCCTGTTTGTCCGGTCACCAGACTCTGAGAAGGCTTCGGGCGCGCCGCGGAGGGGCCCGCCTGCCTCAGGCCTTTTCTCCGCAGCCTCCAGCCCGCGCTCCCTAGCCGCGGGGAGTGCGGGGGTGGCATCTACCTCCGCAATCAGCCCAGCACTGGGGTTGGCTAGCAAGGCCGGGCGAGACCGCGAAGCGAGCGGAGTGGGGCCCGGGCCCGGCTGGCGGGCAGGCGGGGGAACGGCGGGGCGCGGGCACCCTGCGTGGGGCGGGCGCCGCTGCCGGGCCGGCTCCGGCGCTGCTCTCGGCGGGCAGCGGGTTTTTCCGTGAAAGGTTGCCCTGGGTAACTCGTCTCCGAGGGGACACAGCCCTCCTCTCTCCAAGTGGCAACTTATCGATCCGCGAGATTGATAACCCCCAGCGCCGCGCCGCGCACCCGCTCCGCTCGCCTGGCTCTAGGCGCGCCAGCCCAAGGTGGCGCCACTCACTCGGGAGGGGGGCGATGTCGGGGTCTGTTCACCCAAGACCTGGCCGGGCTGCAGCTAGTGGGGGAGGGGGACTTCAAAGCAATGGTTTCGGGGAGCCGCAGGGGGGAGACTTTTCCCAAGACCGAGCGTCTGCCAGGCCTGCTTGGAGACCGGTGTTTGAACTGGCTCCCGAGCGGCAGGGATGTAAGGCGCCCCCTGGTGGCTGGGGCAAAACTTTGTGAAAAGTGGCAACTGGTCGCAGGGGGAGCGAAGTGCCAGTGGAGTGTTTTGGGGGTAAGGTGTGCCCTTTAAAATCGTAGTTAGGAAGTGCGCATCAGGCGCAAGAATCCTACATATGCAGGTGTAGAGGGCGCATGGGGTTGGCTCAGTATTGTTAAGAGTTTGTTGGATGTTAGGCAGGGGTAGCTTTTGAACGTTGACCAGTGGGCAAAAAACTGAGAAGAAAAAGCCAGGTCTGGGATAATTCATGTACGTGGGGCATAAATCGCGGGTGCAGAAATGCTAGGGGTCTCGTCTCGGTTTGCTTCCCCATTCTCACTTTTTGTAGTTTGTGATGCTAAGACATCTTGCAGAGCTTCACAGCCGCGTGGGCCTTGTATTTGTTCCCTCCTCCCGCCCCCAGTGCCGCCAGCCTCCGAACCCCGGCCCCGCGTGCGGGTGCGGTACCCGTGCCCGCGCCGTGCCTGCCGCCGCCGCCGCGGTCCGGGTTTTGCGGACGGCCGGAGCTGTATTTCCAGCGCTGTCCATCGCTCGGTGCTGTTGGCCCTCTCTCCGTCTGATCCGAGCCGGAGCAGTGCGGGGCGCCCCACGGGATCAGAGCGCTCCCCCGCCGGGACTCCGCTCCTCACATCCTCCTGCTGGGACCCGGCTACATTTCCAGCCAAGCCTGGCTTTATTATGTGTCTCTGCAGTGCAGCCCCAGCAGCCGGATCGGGAGGAGGAGAGCCAGCGACCACAAAGAAGACAGGAGCGCGAGGGAGGCTGGCGGGCGGGCCGGCGCCGGCTGGAGCGCGGAGGAGCCGGGGCGCAGCCGCCGCCGCCGCTGCCCGGGAGGACCGGAGCCCGGCCGCCGCCGCTGCCTGCTCGTCCTCCTCCTCTGCCACCGCGGCCACCGCCTCCCCCCTCTCCGAGCCCTTGGCCCATGGAGGCAGCTAGCGGGGCCGGCGACTTGGCACCGGCCTGGGGATCGGCTGCGCACAGCGCGCTAAGCACCGTAGCCCGAGGGCAGGCAGCGGAAGCCCGGCGCACGGGCTGAACGATGCCCGGGGCACGGGCGCGCCTGCCCGCCACCGCCTGAGCGCCCCCGCGCGCCCCTTCCTCCTCCAGGGGGCCAGCACCGAACCGAGCGGAGAGCCAGAGAAGGGGGCGTGAGCCAGGGGCCCCGAGCCGCGGCTTCCGAGCCACTGCGGCCGTTTCGAGCCTCCCCTCCAAGTAGGCTGAGTTGAGGGATCCCCCCCATCCGTCATAATCTCCAAACCAGGCGTTTGGGTATTTTTGAGCCATTAATATTTATTATTATTATTTTTTTGTGCGGCAGGGGATAATTTGAAGGCTTTTTAATCGGGGGGTACTGAGCTTCCGCGCTCCCGACTGCCTCCCGGTCTCCACCCCCCCCCGAGACCCTCTCGACTCCAGCCCGGTTCCCCCTCCTCAGATGGGTTCATTGTGAGCTCCGCACCGGGCTGCGTGGCCGGACGCCTGCAAACTTTGCACAAAAATCCGGCAAGGGGCGGAGGAGGAGAAGGAGGAGGAGGGTGAGGGTGGCGGTAGGGTGGGGGAGGGAGGGAGGGGGCCGCAGGGGCCGGGGGCCGGCGGGGGGTGGGGAGGAGGAGGGGGGCGGCTTTTTTTTTTTTTTTTTTTTTTTTGAAAAAACCGGCGCGCCCCGGGTCCCACCGGCCACCCCCCCCCCCCGGGCCCCCCCGGGGGCCCCGGCCCCCCCGCCGGCCCCCAGACAACGCCCGGGCCCCCCGCCGC
>CAUYON010081584.1:0-13167 GCA_963573935.1 Arctocebus calabarensis
TTTTTGAGACAGAGCCTCAAGCTGTCACCCTGGATAGAGTGCTGTGGCATCACAGCTCACAGCAACCTCCAATTCCTGAGCTCAAGTGAGTCTCCTGCCTCCACCTCCCAAGTAGCTGGGACTACAGGCACTCGCCACAACACCTGGCCATTTTTTGGTTGCAGCCAACATTGTTGTTTGGTGGGCCTGGGCTGGATTCGAACCTGCCAGCTCAGGTGTACGTGGCTGGCACCTTAGCCCGTTAAGCCATAGGCAATGAGCCTGCAGCCTTTTGTTGAATGCAGAAAACCCACCATTAGAGTGAGGTACAAGAAAATAAAGCGAACAAATGAAAAAAGTTTTTTTAACCCCAATTTTCAATTCTGAAAATATTCTTAAAATAGTTTTATATGTATTCTTCTGTAGTCTTTCTAAAACCAATAATATTTTGCCTCTCCATCGTAGTCACATCTGTAGAACAGCTTTAGGGAGGACCTTAGAAGTTGCATGCCTATTACTTTTTCAGTACACTAACATGTGGCAGATTGGCTCATGGATTCATTCTTTCTTCATTGGACTTAGAAGGGTTTATTGCTGCTCATTTTTAAAAAACGTGGATTGAACCTTTTGTCACTATGTCTGAATTTTTACTTTGCACTAAATCAGGCTCTTTTTCTGGCTACTCAAATACCTTTTGGTAAAGAAAGACTTTACTTTTTAAGGAAATTCATAAATTAAGCAGCAGACATTCTGATTTCATTTTTTTTGTTGTTGTTATTTTTGTTTTTCTCCTGGAGGGTGGAAGTCATGAATGGAATACGAAAACAGAATTTTAAAGCTGAAAGAAACACCCTACTCCATAGCATTTTTTTTTTTCTGAATACCAGACACTGAGGCCCAGGGTAGGTAAGTAAAATAAATTTAACCCTCTTATTAATGAAAAAATTGTGAAGAGAAAGCAGATTGTCTGTATTCTAAGTCCTTTGAAATAATTCCCCAGGATGAACATTTATCTTATTTACTGTCTTATCACCAGGGCCCAATACTGAGAATATATAGATAATAAGAGATATATGATAAATATTTGCATAATAAATGAACAAATGAATGCCCAAATGAAGCTACCAAGGTGATTTTAGAAATGATCAAGGAAAATATTCCTAGTGAAAAAGGAGAATACTCTGTGAATTCCTCAGTGTCCCAGGCATATTTCTGATAAAAGGTATTTCCAAAGTAGTAAAGTGCTGGGAACTGGCTTTATACAACTTCTCTATTGGTTCAAAATAGAGGTAGTTCTAGACTCTGAAGTTTCTCAGAAACTCTGTGAGAACAAGTATTTCAATTGACCACTAAAAGGAACTTAAGACCAATGCAAATTCTTTTTTTTTGCAATTTTTGGCCAGGGCTGGGTTTGAACCCGCCATCTCCAGCATATGGGGCTGGCGCCCTACTCCTTCAAGCCACAGGTGCCGCCCCCAATGCAAATTCTTTAAGTTTAGATTTGATCTATATGAATTTGCATAAATTTGATCTGTCCTTGGAAGAGTCTCAGGGTTGATCCAAACAATTGGTGCCTGTAGACTTCAGGGACAACCTGCTGCTGGGTCCCATTTTTCATGACAAATAGCCCAGTGAAGAATCTTTGCTTTGGAAACTTCAAGTTCGCTCAGGAGACAGAGCATGTGTGAGGTCTGACCATTTAGTTGGTGAACCTGCCACTGTGTGCTGATGCTGGCAGCACTGTACAAACAACTTGATTAGGTTTCATAACCTTGATGCACCAGTGTCTCACAGCTGGGTTTGTGTTGATGTGTGGCAGTGTGTTGGTGAGCGATGCTCATATATTGAGTGTTTTTGTGTGCCATAGCGAGAATGATGGAACTTGAATTATAACAAACAAACATTCATAAATTTCATGTTAAACTTGCCAAGAGTCAAAGTAAAATCAAGGACATGTTAGTCCAAGTTTATGGGGATAATACCATGAAGACAATGGCAGTGTACAAATGGATTATACATTTTTCATAGGGGAGCGAAAGTGTCACTGACAAAGAGTGGTCAGGGTGATGAGTAACAAGCAGAACTGACAAAAACATGGCAAAAATTCATCAAATTGTATGTCAAAATTTTCGCCTTGCTGTGAAAAGCATAGCAGATCATCCATAGAGAAACATTTAGGAAAATCTTAACTGAAAATCTTGTGCAACAACTCTTGACTCTTGCATCACAACAATGCACCAGCTCACACAGCTCTGACTGTGAGGAAGGAAATACTGAAAGGAAGACATTTTGATGACATCAAGAATGTCAAGGGTAATGAATAACAATTTTGATGGCCATTCCGGAAAAAGAGTTCCAAAAGTGCTTTAAAGGGCACCCTAAGTGCTGGTATCAATGCATAGCTTCCCAAGAGGACTACTTTGAAGATGACCACAGTGATATTCAATAATGAGGTATGTAGTACTTTTTCTTTTTTTTTTTTGAGACAGAGCCTCAAGCTGTCACCCTGGGTATAGTGCCGTGACATCACAGCTCATAGCAACCGCCAATTCCTGGGCTCAAGCGAGTCTCTTGCCTCTGCCTCCCAAGTAGCTGGGACTACAGGCGCCTGCCACAACGCCTGGCCATTTTTTTTTTTTTTTTTTTTTTTTTGGTTGCAGCCATCATTGTTGTTTGGTGGGCCTGTGCTGGATTCAAACCTGCCAGTTCAGGTATACGTGGCTGGCACCTTAGCCCGTTGAGCCACAGGTGCCGAGCCTGTAGTACTTTTTCTAGGATGAATTTGGGAACTTAATTGTCAGACCTTGTATATTTACAAGACTAGTTAACAGGGACAGGACGAGTTTCCTATGAATATATGCTCACATGAATAATGAATTATAACAGCCTGAACTCAATATTAAAAATTTTTAAACAACCTTCCTCTTCCAAGTTAAGGGCTATGGTTTTATTTAAATATGAGATCAGATCCATCTGAGTGTCATTCTTAGGAGGAAAGTCAATGTGTCCTCAGTGGAAGCCACAGGATAATGGCTGAAGAAGACAATGAGTCCCTCAGTGGCTCTGGTACTGTCAAGTGGATGGTGATGGATGCCAATCAACTACCCATGATGAACAAGGAAGCAGAAATTCTCATTACAGATGTCTTTCTTAGTATAAAGGAGAAAAATTATAACTGCTATATAGTGAAATTACACTAGGGAGAGTAGTAGGTCTAATTGATCCACCCTTGACCCTCCATCAGAATGAGAAATGCCCAGAGTTTCCAAAGCAATGGGAGAAATCTGGGGAAATGTGGACTCTTTCTGCTTCAAAGCTCACACAGCATTACACAGCTACCTTACTGAGAACTCTGACAGTAGCATTTCTTCAGTTCCCTTTAACAAGGGTAATGATTATTTGCCTATTGCACAACAGGACTTGAATTACAAATTAAATATAAATCAGGACAGAGAGCATCAGAAGGCACACAAAATGAATCCAACTGAAAATTGTAAAAGAGAAAGATAAATTTGGGCTGACACAATGGGGAAAGATTTCATTAAAGAGCCAAACTTTGAAGACTATTCAAAAAAACATTCAGTGAGGTGAGCATGATAGGTTGGAAAGAAAAGCCAAAAATGAGAATAAACATGGCCTTTGTGAAAGGTGGCATATTCCCATCCCATGCCTCTTTGTCCTCAGCAGCTAGGGACACAGACTACCCTTTAGAGTTTTGTTTTTTTTTTTTTTGAGACTGAGTCTCCCCCTGTTGCCCAGGCTACAGTGCCATGGCATCAGTCTAGCTCACAGCAACCTTGAGTTCTTCCTTAACCATAAACAATCCTCCTGCCTCAGCCTCCTGAATAGGGTAGCTGGGACTACAGGTGCCCTCCACAAACTCAGTTAAGTTTTTCCTATTTTTAATAGAGATAGGGGTCTTTCTCTTGCTCAGGCTGGTCTTAAACCCCTGAGCTCAAGTGATCCTCCTTTCTCAGACTCCGAGAGTGCTAGGATTATAGGCATGAGCCACCACACCTTGTAATAGGCCAACAGCCCCCGCAAAAGACCTGAGTCTGTCTTAGCCTGTCTCGGCCTTGGTCCCTAGTGCGTCCCCCCCTTGGATTAATTCCAAGAACAGGTTTCAGAATGAGGAAGTTCTCTGCATTTCGCTAAACAATGGTGGAAACTGTAATTCCTCCTTGTGCCAACCACCATACTGTAACTCATACTGTAACCCTGAGCTAACTGGCTATGTTCTGCTTCTGTCCATGCTGTAGCCCCCTAACTGTAACCCCACCCTGAGCTAACCACCATGTTCCACTTCTGTACATGCTTGCTTTGCCACATCAGCACAGAAAGGGTATAAAAATCAGCCTGTGCCTTTCTTGCCACCACCCACTCCTAGAAGTGGCGGTCCCCTGCCCAGGTGTAATAAATCACCATCTGATTTATGCCTGAAGTGGGGTCCGAGTTTTTTTCTTATGGGTGGCAACAGGTACAATGACCTTAACCTGCCCTTTGGTATTAATACAAATAATTATCACTTCACCTTTGGTCCTTTATTATTTAAACATATTTATGCATCATTTATATTTTAAATGCTAGTGGAAGAATGTCTTATTCTCTTTGTATAAATACTTTTCATTGTTCAAACAAGCACTTGATAATCATGTCCTGTACACATAGTAAGAGCCCAATAAATACCACTGGCTCACTGAAGTCCCATGTACTCCTTTCAAATTACTGGAGATGCAGAACCAGAACCTTCCCGATCACAGAACTATAAAGCAGTGAGAGCTCTCAGATGTGCTCCTCCAGCTCAGAGCTTGGCTCCTAAGCAGAACATCCCGCTCTAGTAATTTTTTTTAATTAAATCATAACTGTGTACATTAATGCAATCATGGGGTGCAATGTGCTGGCTTCATATACAATTTTAAATATGTTCATCAAACTGATCAACATAGCCTTCATGGCATTTTCTTAGTTATCATGTTCAGACATTTATATTCTACATTTAGTAAATTTCACCTGTACCAGTCTAAGATGCACCGTAGATGTGAACCCACCAATTACCCTCCCTCCACCCAACCTCCCTCCTGCCTTCCCCTCCCTTATCCCTTTCCCTATATTCTTGTGCTGTAATTAGTTTCACAGTAGGGTTGAGTACATTGGATACTTTTTCTTCCATTCTTGAGATACTTTGCTAAGAAGAATATCTTACAGCTCTATCCATGTAAACATGAACGAGGTAAAGTCTCCATCTTTCTTTAAGGCTGTATAATATTCCATGGTATACATGTACCACAATTTGTTAATCCATTCGTGGGTTGATGGGCACTTGGGCTTTTTCCATGGCTTATCAATTATGAATTAGGCTGCAATAAACATTCTGATACAAATATCTTTGTTATAATGTGATATCTGGTCTTTTGGATATATACCTAGTAGAGGGATAATAGGATCGAATGGCAGTTCTATTTTTAGAGTTCTTATTTTGTCATTCATCAAGGTTAAGTTGGTCAATCTCTCCTGCATCTCCATCTCATCATTGCTAAGGTGTAATGATGGTGACAATAATAAGTTTATTGTTGCTTGGAGAATAAAATATATCTATTGAAATAGGTAGAGATACATCCTCAGTAAAAGTCAATTTCCTTTTCTCTCCCCACTTCCAGACTATACAAGCAATTCAGAAGGCTATTGGGTTTGACCATCACCGAGGTGACAGAAAACAAGGCTAAGAAATGCAGTACAAGGTGCAATAGTATCAAGTGGTGTCTCACTAGTCATGAGATCTCTAGGAGGCAAAGACACAAGATGTATGTAGACTTGAGAGTTCAAATAAAAATAGTGAAACACTTGGGACTTGGAGAAGACAGACTGTCAGCACAGGCCTGCCCAGGAAATACCAGTTCATTTGCACAGCAACTCCTCATCCTCAACTTAAAAATCTTGGGAGCAGCTGTGCATATTTCTCTGTGTTTCCAAAACTCAGTCCATCTCCCTCTGGAGCTATTGTGCAGTTTGACAACTTGATTCACATTCTGTTCAGACCCTTTGTGCAGAGAGCATCCATCAGTGGAGCCCTCAGGCCCATATCACACCAGGGCCACCATAGGGGATTTCTACTGGGAATCACTAACGACTCCAACTCCCCATTCGTGGGGTTTTCTTTTTTGGCATTCTCCTCACACTTCAAAAAATTCTTCCTTTTAATTTTTTCATTTGAGATGGTAGAAATTATGTTCAACTACATATTTTTATGCTTCCATTCCATAAATGGAAGTGCAGTCTTTTCTTCTGTACAACTCATCTGTGATTTTCCATATTTTAGTGAATGGAGTGAATATTTTTGCTTCAGTGATTAAGTCTGGAAAATAACTACGTCAAAAAAAATGGGAATGCACTGGGGAAAATCCTCCTTTCCAGTTTTATTCCAGAATCCTTACCAATTTCCTAACTGGACATGATATGAAGAAAAACTATCCATTTCTTCCTGCTCCTATGTGAGTGTTATAGATATTTCTATACAGCTATACACTTGATAATAGAAGAAGAAAATACTGAGTTTCTACTATGCAGAACCAGGGGGAACTTGGGAGGCCCCAAGGCCTAATGTTTAAGGGTTTATTTGCACATCAGTAGAAGAGGCTTCTTTCAAAGCAATTGAATTAAAATGGAGTCGTACACTGGAAAGCATATTGTTTGCCCATTGGAAATTGATAAATTAACTATTTATAAATAGTGGAGGATTATGGTTGATCCAGTTTATTATGATGGCCTAGATTAATGTAGGGATCTAGCTCAGTAACTTACATGGAAAGTACATGGATGTAGTATGTGTGTCTGTGAGTGCATGTGTGTGTGTGATTATATCTTTCATTTTCAGATATGGCATCACTGATGCCATGTGTGACAGAGTTAGAAAGATCAATGAACTACAGTTTTTAATAGGGACTTTCTTTTAAACTACTTTACATTTATTTTAAAAAAGGTCTGAGTGTGTGTCTGCTATCAATTCATTTAGCAACTTGTTTGGTTTTTTTTTTTTGTCCTTCCTTTAGTGATTCTCTTGGTCAGTTGCCTCCCAAGTAGCTGGGATTACAGGCGCACGCCACAACACCCTGTGGTCTTCTTTCCTGGTAGTAGAGACAGGGTCTTTTACTCTGGCTCACTGAGGTTTATGTTGGTCTTGAACTCTCAGAGCACAGGAAATCCACCCGCCTTGGCCTCCCACAGTGCTGGGACTACAGGCGTGAGCCACCATGCCTTGCCAATAACTTGTTACTCTAATGTGTAAATTGATCACACCTCAGATCACTGGGCTCCTTTCTCCATAAAAAGTGAAATTAAAGTTCCTTACCCTGTCATTAAAAAATAACAAAAGAAAATCTTCACTTTATAGAGTTTGCTTCTCTCTTGAAGCTCATTGTGCAAATAACGTGGAGAGGCATCTGAAATGAGACTTGATGGAGGTGATCATTCCACAAGACCTAATCCTGCTCTGAGGTTGGCCAACATTCCACCCTTACGACCTTCCCACAGCCACGCAGGATGTGAATCTACAGGAGGATCACCTGTGATCACTTAGTGGTATCTGGCATCCACGTCTGTGCCCATCCACTCCAGATAGCATGAATGGAGTGTAATGACTCTGTGTGGTGATGATGATGCTATGATAAGTATAGTGATAAACCTGATAATAAGGAAAAAGTGCATTCTAGCACTTCACATGCCAATTTCCTCATTAATAACTTCCATCCCAAATCATTATTTTCTTAGTTACCTAAGGGCAAAATTAGTTTCTATCATCCCAGAATTGAAAGCCAGGAGTTTAACTGAGTCTTCCATGAATGTTCCCCACAGCATCTGTTCTGAAAGCTCTACCTCTTTCGTCTGAGTCCTCCAGAAAACCTAAGAGTTCTGTCTTAGCCCAATAGGGCTGCTAAGGCAAACATGGTAAACAGGGCACCTTAGAACAATTAGAATTGGTTTCTCACAGTTCTAGAGGCTAGTCAGCATGCTGGTTAATTCAGTATCTGGTAAGGGACTGCTCTCTGATTCACAGCCAGTGCCTTCTTGGGGTGCCCTCACATGGAGGAAGGGCAAAATGAGTTCCCTGAACCTGTTTTATAAGGGCATCATTTTCACATTTGAGGATTCTGCCCTTGTGACTTCATCATCTCCATGTTCCAACACCATCAGCTTTGAGGTAGGCCTTCAACATACACATTCAGACCCTGGGAAGTTGGCATCTAGTTATGCTGCAGGGACACTACTTGGTCACAGCACCATGAATATCCTCATGTCTCTCACATTCCATTTTTAGGGACATGTCTTGTTTAAAAATACTTGACTCATTTGTTTGTGACTAATGTAATACTATGCTTCTTATTGACTAAACCTTTTGGAAAGAGCAGTGAAGAGGTACCATGTTGTTTCTCTTCTTGACACCTAGGAAGAGAAATCTGGAAACTACCTTTTCCCTCCAATCTATCTGGGGGATATCCTTTATGTTCCAGTTGAAGGATACCTCCACAGAGAACTCTTCATCCCCATCCACCTTCTGAGCTTGTTGTTCTCTTGTTCAATCACTTTTCTCTGCACAAACCTCTATTATATGATGCTGCATCTATTTATTTACACCTCTATCTTTTCAAATTTGTTAAGTTCCCTGATGCAAAGGTCTATGTCTGACTGATATTCAAGGTTTGGGTTTCTGAAAAAGTATTTCTCACAAATCCTTGTTTATTGAAATAATGGCATTCATATTATTAACACAGCATTCTTCCAAGAGAAAGGCCATTTAATTTGGAATATTTTAAAGATGCCAGATTTTATAAATTTGATGATTTGGTATATAGAATTTTAAGAATAAGAGACCAGAAATCATTTTGGAGAGTCCATGAATTGTAATGAGAGTTTAGTTCAACAATTAATAGCTCAGGTAATCACCAGTGGGCCTGTTCTGTGGATTCTATATTATAGAAATTAAACTGTCCCCTCAAATTGTATAATTTTTTCTTTGCATTAAATAAGATTTGTATTTGAAGCTTAAAGACCAGAGATTTTAATACCACCCACAAATTGTTTAGGCAGTACATCAGGCCAATGAACTCTTCCATGAAAAACAACAGAACATGGAACACATCCCCTATAAAGTCTCTATACACCATCACTGTGCAACTCTGTCTTGAGGATATTTTTTTTAAGTTGGATGTTATAAATTGTTGCAATTATTGTTATTGAAATAGTCCCAAAAGATTGCAATGTGATTAGGATTAAAAGAACAAACATTTTAGCAAATATATTGGCTGCTTATGGAATAAACTACTATTCCACAGCCAACTTTTTGTTGTAAATTATGTTATGCAATAAAATACAAGCTCCCCAAAATGGACGTGGGCCTTCGCTATCTTTTTGGATTAAATTATAGCAATTTTAAAATGATTTTTTGGTATGTGTGCTACTTTATCTTCATTATAAAGAAAAAAATTTTTTGGATGTGGGCTTTGGAGAAAATTATGGTCTCATCAGAACACAAATAAATTATATGCAACCCATTAAAACCTGTCAGTTCAATCCAGATAAAATTTATTTATTATTAGTGCTTTAAAAGTTTATAGTTATTTTCTAGATTAATTCACTGTACTTTACTTACCCTCATTTAAAATTCCTTTACTATGGTAAACTAATTTAATTTTTATTTCCATTATTTTGCTACTACAATTAAATTTTAAAAGTACTGTCATTTGTCATTTGCCTCCTAGATCTTTATCATTTGTTGGGCAACACAGTTCTCTCTGAATTGCTGATGGTCTCTACGCACTTATTTGTATACGCTGTGTTGATATATTAATGCTGAGGAAAATAAATGTATTTTATCAAGATACATTTATTATGTGGCAATGTGTCCTATGCCAAAACAAATCTAACAAGGGACAAAGAACTATGTCATCCAATATTTCTAATACCTTGAAAAATATATTAACTCTTTTGTTACACTAGAACTAGTACTTTTGGTTTTATCTCACACAATTTATCTATAGACATGAGTTTACTTGAGGTATGACTTTTCTTTATGTTGCAATAGATTACAGAGCTATATAAACATTTGTTGGTCAAAAGCTATTAAAAGTAATAAGTATTTCCAAATACAACCATCAGGTAAGGTAAGAAGCACAGGAAGTGAAAGCAAGCAGATGCTAATGCTGGTATTGGATCTGCAGTTTCCTTATCTACTAAATCAGAGTAATTAATAAATACCTTGAAAGATTATTGCAAGAATTAAATGAGATAAAATATGTATGAAAAATTAGGAGCCTACAGTTGTTCAGGGGATTATAAAAGGTCTAAAGGGAATGATAATAGCGTTACAGGAATGGTGATCTATCATATAAATAAATGTATGAATTAATTTTTTAATTGTTTTCAGAATTTTATGCTTTTAAGTAAGTATATCCACAATTTAACAGACTTTCAAATTAATCTAATATGGTAGCTGAAATGATGATGACGATGATGCTGTACCGGTGAAGATGGTATATTGCAATGAAGGTTGAGGGAGATGATGCTGTGGTGTCAACACAATTTGTTTCGATGATGCTTTAATGTTTATTGTACAGTGCAATGATGTGAAAATGACATCATGTCATCATTGATGTGATAATGATGTAGTGCTATAACATGGTGTGACCAGGACATCATGTAATCTTCATTAATGATGCTTGCTAATGATGTAGTGTAATAATGATGTGGTGTGATGATAATGTGTTGTGATAATGGTGTCAGAAGGTAATACATTGTCATGTCAGTATTGATGTAATGAGGAAGATTTTCATACAAGGAGTGATTCTAGAGGACCAGAATCTTTTTTTTTTCTTTTTTTTGAGACAGAGTTATACTGCCCTCGGTAGAGTGCTATTGCGTCACAGCTCACAGCAATCTGAAACTCTTGGGCTCAAGTGATTCTCTTGCCTCAGCCTGGGACTACATAGGCCTGCCACAAAGCCCAGCTATTTTTTGTTATGGTTGTCATTGTTGTTCAGCAGGCCCGGGCTGGGTTTGAACACACCAGCCTTGGCATAGGAGTGCCTCTACCCACTGAGCTACGGGCACCAACAAGGACCAGAATCTTAATGGTACGTTTTCTGAATTGGTTCTGGGTTTTCTGAAATTTGTTGTCAAATACATTAGACTCAACAGCACTAGTGAGTCTATTTCCTATGGTAAAGAGTGCGCTGATAGTCCATGGTATAGTGTGGCAAGAAAAAACTTTGGAAACTATAGAAATACATACATGTTAAACTACATGCTCCTGTCAGGGAAGATATTAAGGAAAAAAAATTTTTTTTAATTCTTGAAGCAAATAAAAACAGGAACACAACCTACCAACACCTGTGGGACACAGTAAATGTAGTGCTAAGAGGGAAATTCATAATAAATGCGTATAATAAAAATGTAGAAAGACTCGAAATAAAAAAATCTATTGATGTACCTCAAGGAATTATAAAAGCAAGAACAAAACACCCCCAAATTTCCAGAAGGAAATAATAATCAGTATCAGAGTAGAACAAAATGAAATAGAGACTGAAACAAAATACAAATATCACTAAAATGGAAAATCAGTTTTTTAAGAGATAAACAAATTCAATAAACCACTAGCTAGAGTAACTGAGAAAAAAAAAGAGAAGAGTGCAATAAACCAAATCAGAAATGAAAAAGGAGACATTACAATTGATATTAAAGAAATACAAAAAATCATCAGAGACCATTATGAACAACTATACACTGACAAACTGGAAAACCTAGAGGAAATGAATACATTCTTACCAAAATTGAGTCAGAAAAATTAGAAAACCTGACTAGACCAATAATTAGTGAAGAGATTGAATCAGTAATAAAAAGTCTCCAAACCAAAAAATAAACAACAACAACAAAAATGTAGCACTGGATGGCTTTACTGTCAAATTCTACCAAACTTTCAAAGAAGAAATAAGACCAATCCTCCTCAAATTATTCCAGAAAACTGGAGGAGAGATTTCTCCCTAAATCATCCTACAAGCCCATTATCTTGATAATAAAACCACGCAAAGATTCAAGAAAAAAAGAAAACTATAGGCTAAAAATCTCTGATGGACAAAGATGTAAAAATGCTCAGCAAAATACTGACAAAGTAAACCCAACAGCACATCAAAAAGATAATACACCAATATTGAGTGGGATTTATCACAGGTATGCAAGGAGGGTTTAACATATGTAAATCAATAAATGTGGCACAGCACATCAAGAGAATCAAGGACAAACCATATAATCATTTCAGTATAAGCAGGAAAAGCATTTGATGAAACTTATTCCTTCTTGATAAAAACTGTCAACAAATTAGGCATAGCAGGAATATACCTCAACATAATAAATACCACACATATCAAACCCCAGCTAATGTCATACCGAATAGAGAAAATCTGAAAGTTTTTCTTTGAAAAATTGGAACAATACAAAGATGCCCACTTTCACCATTTCTATGCAACATAGTCTGAGACTCCTCGCTGGAGCAACCAAGCAAAAGAAGGAAATAAGCACCATCCAAATTGGGGGGAAAAAGAGGTCAAATTGTCCCTCCTTGATGACGATATAATCTTATACCAAGAAAAACCCAAAGACTCCATCAAAAAACTCTTAGATCTGTTAAATAAATTCAGTACAGTTGCAAGATCCAAAATCAACACACAAAGATCAGTAGCATTATTATACACCAATAATGAAGTAGCTGAGAAAAAAATTAAAAAGACAAGCTCATTTATAATTGCTATAAAAAAAATACTTAGGAATAAATTTAACCAAAGAGGTAGAAGATCTCTTCAAGGAAAACTATAAAATAGTTTGGAAGAAATTGAAGAAGAATCAAACAAATGGAAATATATCACATGCTCAAGGATCAGAAGAATTAACATAATTTTAATAACCATATTGGCCAAAGTGATTTGCAGATGCAGTGGAAAGTCTATCAAAATACCAGTCATTTAAAAAAAGTTATAAATTATAAATTTCTATGGAACCCACCCCCCAAAAGCTAGAATAGCCAAAGCAATTCTGAGCAAAAAGAACATGCTGGAGGTATCACACTACCTGACTTTAAAATATATTACAATTGCCTGGGGAGTCCTCCTCATAAAATATTCACCCAAGCCGATTCCTTCAAGAGTT